>JAOTRH010464416.1:0-27950 GCA_034768845.1 Heliamphora exappendiculata
AAATCACTATGCCGCATGATAGCTTAGGAATTAGAAAATCACACAGTTGTTGGAGAGGATTTCGGGGGAGAAATTCAGCCTGCATTTTTGCCTGGTTCAAGAGCCAAACGAAGTCGGATCTTTGAGAGGTATACTCCTGGCATCGTGTTTTTGATAATCAACGATTTTGTTTTTCAACCGGTAAGATCTAAACTTACGTTTATTTTTGTTGATCGTTACAAATAATATTCGATTATTTCGGCGTTCAGTTTTCTTCTCGTTCTTCAACCGCTCTTCGTTTTTTTTTAAAGAGAGAGGAGAATAAGTCTCTGGATTTGTAGAATTAAGGAAGTGTCTAAACCATCTCGTCTCAAATAGAAGCCGTTATCGCCGTGCTATCGTAGAAAATCGAAAAGGTAACCGAAATTACTAGTTTCGCAACGCATCGATATTTATTCTTTTCTTTTGATTTAAGTTCAAATTAGTTATTGTATATTAATATGTATGATGAATATTCTGATATTAAGGGATATTTTTTTAACATAAACAATTAATCTAAAATTGAAAAAATAATAATAATAATAATAATAATAATCGAATTACTAGTTTTGCGCTTTTCAATATTTAATTACTTCGATAAATCTTATGATCATTTAGTTGCTGGATTTTTTTGAATATGTATAATAAATATTCTGAAATTAAGAGGGTTCACTTCATTAAAAAATAGTTAATCAATTAGTCAAACTTTAATCGGATTTTCACAAAAAAAAAGTTAAATTGTTTTGTTTTTAAAAGAAGTGTTTTAAATCGTTTAAACAAAATTAAACTATAATGACCCGGTTCTCTAAGCTTCTAGATTAAGAACGTTAAATCACCCGAAACTAGATTTTCATGTTAGGGTTAAATCAAGATTAAGAGTCTCAAATAATTTAGCGTAGAATCGAATCTCGGAGCCAAAAACACTAGAATCCCATAAGAGAAAGCAAAATTACAGTTTGGTCCAAAATAATATCAAAATTTCAGAATTGTTCTAATATGAAGACGTTCACAATTAATAAGACCCTAAATTCAAGGAATAAGAAAGCTAAGTACCAACTCAATAAATAAAAAGAAAATATACGAAAATGCTTAATATTTCGTAATTTGTAATAATTGCATGTTTAACCCTAAATTTTTAGATAATGACACTTTTAGCTCAAGATACCCGACAATTAGTAAATCTATGCTAAGCCACACACCTATTACGAAAATAACATAAAATTCTCCCATAATCACTCTAGAAGTCATTAACAATCTTAGTGTTAACAAATTACACACAAGTCCTTCAACTCTCTCTATCTGCACGAAAGTCTCCAAGGTAATCCTCATTCATTTTCTACAATAGACACTAACTCGTGAATAAATACATATAAAAGTACCCAATTTTAGATTACAAGAATTAGTGATGAAAATCACAAAGACTAGAACCCCAAAATTTGGTTTGGACGGGAACAAAACCCTAACAGCTCGTTTGATAACCCAGACTAAATTGGATTAGATTAGTAGTGAGGTGGAATTGGTAATGAGGTGGGATTAATTTTTTTGTGTTTGAATTGAATAGGATTAAATAACGAACTATATAATAATTTACCCTTGTATTAAGTTATTTTATTTTAAAATTAAGTTAAATTTTATGTTATTGTTAAATTTTATGTTATTTATTTTAATATTTTAATAATTTTTATTATTTTTTAAAAATTTTAAATTCACTTCTTCATCCAATCCTTCCTAATCCCGCACCTCCCCAACACTGATTATCTCTGATATGGCGAACTTGCAATCTGTCTGGATAACTAATCTTGAGGCTTAACAAACATCGGATTGGACTATACTCCAGACTTATAGTTTGGGCAGACTAATAGTCTGCTGAAACAAACGAGGTCTAAGACTCAAAGTAAAACTCTACAGAATATAGAATTCTCTAATATTGAATTCTAGAAATCAAAAATCATAAACAATCCTAAAAATTTTAAGTTAGTCCAAGAAAATAGAGAAAATATGAAAAGGACAAACTGAACCCAAGTGTAATTTTACACAATCTTTTAATCAAACAAAAACAAAATCCTATATGATATAAGGTTTAAACCGCGAACTCTTGAGGACAGTTGATATCAAAAATTTAAAACCTTAGAATCACATAAAATCATAAGATCACAATCCTACAACTTGACCCAAGAAATCATGGATCATGAAAAAAAGATAAGAAATGGGTCCCAATTAAAATTACAAAACTCAACTCTTTTAATTAAGCCCAAACCGTAGTATTAGCAACGGTTAGCCGATGAGATCTTATTTCACTAGAAGGATAAAAATCCTAAATCAACCTGAAACTTTAATTCAATCCGAAAACCTTAAAAAGATCTAATAGTCAGAGGTAAAGTCCTAATATTCAGAGAAGTATTGTGACAGCCTAAATTAAGTAAATAACATAAAATATAAAATTAAAAATAAAAAATTCTCATAATTGGGGTAAAATGACCATTTTGCTCCATAGTACAGCAAAGAGTTCTAAAAATCTAAAATTTGACACATGGACACTCTAAATCAAGTATTTTGTTGTGAGTTTGTTAGACGATTTAGAAAATTTTCTTCTAGACTCCGGCTCATGGAATTCGTGCCACAGGTGAAAAAGAAGGACCTTTCGAGAAAGGCATATTCGTAGAAGAAGAAGACCTCAAAGAAGGGGAAGAGTGGCAGGAGCTAGTTAACCCCAACGACGCAGCTTGAAGACGTAGGACACTTACTTTTTGGATCTTTGTTCAGATTTTCCACGGGCATATTGTAACTTTTGTTGAATTTTTCTAGATGACTGTAATTACTAAGTGTTTTGAATAAACTCTAAACCGTTAATGATGTAGTAACTATCTTATGTATCTATGAATGTTCGGCTTGAATATGTCCCTTATTTATAGGTACATATGTCCTGACGTGCCCGAGGAACGGGGCGTGGCAGTTGGTATTAGAGCCTAGGTTTAGTGAACCTTCAGGCATTGGGTTATGTGTAACCATGCGTTCTGTGGCGTAGAAGCCCTGTAGGGTGCGTTGTATTAAATATAATTATCATTTATACATTATAAGAACTAAAATCTATTGAGTCTAAGTCTTAAAGCGAGTTGTGTTAGGACATTACCGGGATTAGAACCAGCGGGGAATCTGCGTGCGAAGGATGAGTAAGGGCATCAAGATCGAAGATCGGAGATTCGTGTAACGAGTTATCTTATTTTAAGGAGGGTAGACGGGAGTACGCACTAGGAGAAGTTTCAGATGTCCCCTCGACCGTTAGAACCCCATAACTTGATCCTTACAAGTTCCATTCTCGTTTACCCTAAGTCTTTGTATAAACTTTTATACCTGATTGAAATTCTTTGGCTATCCTTCCTTCTAATAGCACCGGTCCTCAGCCATGCTATCTAGTATCGTTCGTAAATAACCCTTCTGAACCCAAGTCTTGTTTGTAACCATATCAGGAATTTTATCGTAGAAAATACCCTTATCTTTGAATTTTCATTGTTGAGCCATGCCAAGACAACGACTAATTTTCGCATTTGATTGTCCTTTAATTCAAGTCATCATCCTTGAATTAACTCTTTATTCGTAGAACTCAATATCATTCCTTTAGCTCAAGACATTTGACATTATTAAGATCTTCTGCCACCATTCATCTTCCCTTGACTTCAGTACCACACCTGGCTAAAGTAATTTTGAGAATTCTTAAAAATTCCAACCGGGGGAGTCGACTTCGATGCTTAAATTGGAGTACGTTAGGCCAACATAATTTCAAGATAAATATCTAGTTTGGCTACCCATTGTTTAAATATATATTTTGTCAAGATTTGATGTTGAACAGATTGGTCATGAGAAACACCCCCTTCTGTAATATTCATTAATTGTTAATCTCTTATCTCTAATGCATCTAAGCCTCAACTGACCTCTTAATTTGGGTCAACGGTGATTGTCTTAGCCTTAACCTAACCTAATCCATCTTTTGGGCCATCTTGGGAAATCTCCCTCGTTGAATCTCGGTAAAGAACTTGTTTACCTTCTCTTAATCGCCTTAACCCTAATTGTATCTCATGCAGCCTAGTATGTCATTCGAAATTGTCACCTAAATGTTTACCCATTTACCGCCCTATGATCACTTTCCTTGAGAGACTATCCTTATTAAACACAGCGCATGTTTTGCCTGTCGGCCTTCAAAACCTTGCCCAATAGATCTATGAGTAACGACGATCGTCAGGATATTACATCATTAGGCTTTAGCGCCTTCACAGAAAACTAGGACAATGCACGGGATTCCAACTTCTATCGTTTTCGACCGAGACCCCTGCTTTACATCATAGTTTTGGCGCAATTTACAGACAGCTTTGGGAACAGAGCTTTGCTTCAGTACATCATTTCACCCTTTGATCAATGGACAGTCTAAACACACCATTCAGATGTTAGAAGACATGCTGAGAGCTTACGCTATGGACTTTAAAGGAAGTTGCGAGAAGCACCTACCGCTTGACGAGTTCGCTTACAACAACAGCCACCAAGCCAGTATTGGTATGCCACCATACGAAGCGCTCTACAGCCGACCGTGCAGATCACCCTTGTGTTGGGTAGAGATCGAAGAGACTAATTTGTTAGGACCAGACATCGTGCTTGAGACCACCGAAAAGATTAAATTGGTTTAGCAGCGTCTTGCTACCGCTTAGAGTCTATAGAAAAGCTACACCAACCAACAACGGAGGCCCTTGGAATTCAACAAAGGAGACCACGTGTTTCTTAAAATCCAACCGCGACGAGGGATGATTCAATTCGAAAGGAGAGGAAAACTATCACCTAAGTATATTAGCCTGTTCGAGATCTTAGCCAGAGTAGGAGTAGTCGCCTATTGCTTAGCATTGCTGCCTCAGCTTGCAGACACTCACAACATATTCCACATCTCGATGTTGTGAAAGTACGAACATGATCTGAGCCACACCCTCAATTGGGAGGAGACCCTCAAACCCTACGTACCAACATGTCATAATCAAGCGTCAGAAGCCTGAAGAAACTCTACAACCTTTAGGAGCACAAGGCAATAGTCCGATGTTACTACCTGTGTCTGTTTTAGATAGGCCCTAGTAAGCTCTGCGTTGAATCTTTTATTTTCTTTCAATGTTGTATATGTGATTTGTGAACTTTTTTAAAACCTTGTATTTGCTATGCACTCAAGCTTGAATGACATAAAATACAAGTATTGTCTTACACTTAATGCGTACTAAAATAACCTCAAACTTAACTCCATAGGATCTCGAAACATGAAAATAATCAATAATTGAAACAACCCCTAAATCATAAGACATTTTTTTAGGATGGTTGGTAGACGACCAAACCACCACCAACAAACTAGTGGACCAATAGAGGATGAAACACTTGGATTAGCCTAAGTTTTACGAGAGCTTGCCACCAGCATTAACTATCCCCATGTGCGTGATAGAGCGTGGTTCTTATTGGAGCTTAAAAGACAGCGAGCCCCTACGTTTAGAGGAGGAGTAGGATCGAAAGTGGCCGAGGAGTGGCTGAGGGCCATCAAGAAGTTATTCAACTCAATAGGAGTTCAAGCTTAGGCAGATCGGGTAGCTTTAGTAGCTCACCTATTGGAAGGAGAAGCGAACCATTGGTGGCCTATGATCAACAACACCCAAGACGTGGTAGCCTTAACATGGGATCAGTTCGAAGGGTTATTTTTGGAGAAGTATTTTTCCACTCCCCTCCGTAAGGGACAGATTACAGAATTCCTAGAACTCAAATAAGGATCAATGACGGTAAACCAGTACACTAACCGTTTCGAGGAGTTAAGCCACTTTACTGCAGCCATTATACCAGACGAAGAGTCGAAAGTGCGAAAGATTGAGTGAAGCCTGGAGCCGTCAATTTGGGGAAGGATCGTCTGCATCCATCTTCCCACTTATGCAGAAGTTGTACGAACAACACTAGCAGCAGAATTAGAGTTAGCAGATTCAAGAAGGATTTGGAACCAAAACAAGAGTAACTTTGGACATGTGAAAATCATTGAGGCAATTCGTTCCCATCAAGCTGTACTCACAAGCTAGCTGAAAAGAACAACAAGGGGACAACAGATGGGATCTTGTACTAAACGACAACAAACTTGCAAAACTAGGCTTCTACCACCAACCATCCTTCCTCATCACGTTTGCTTTGCCCTAGATTGGTTACCAATCAGAGAATGATCCATAATAGTGGAAGAAGCATGCTTGAAACTCTACGTACTGATAAGACAAACTTGAACATCAAATAGTGGGAAGATCATTCAGTTAATGCCAGACCATGCAAATGAGACAACTAAGAAGATCAAAGATGATCCGTCAGCGTCGTGCCATAGCCTAGAATAGACACAAGAGTTACGCTGAGAGCTGAAAGGCGTTGTGTGAACGATTCAACAACAACAATTTTGAGAGAAATGCACACTTGGAAATTTCGGGGACGAAATTTGTTTTAAGGGGGATAGATTGTAATGACCTGATTTTTTAAGCTTCTGGATTAAGAACGTTAAATCAGCCAAAACTAGATTTTCATGTTAGGGTTCAATCAAGATTAAGAGTCTCAAAAAATTTAGCCTAGAATCGGATCTCGGGACCAAAAACACTAGAATCCCATAAGAGAAAGCAAAATTAAAGTTTGGTCCAAAACAATAACAAAATTTTAGAAATAATCCAATATGAGGACGTTCACAATTAATAAGGCTCTAAATTCAAAGAATAAGAAAACTAAGTGCCAACTCAATAAATAAAAAGAAAATATACGGAAAGGCTTAATATTTCATAATTTTCAATAATTGCACGTTCAACCCCGAACTTTTAGATAATTACACATTTAGCCCAAGACACCCCACAATTGGTAAATCCACTGGGGGCCCATCTACCTCTAGTACTTTGCTCTTTGACCTCTGTTGGTTCCCTTTCGGTTGTCCTTTGGACCTATGGTTTGATCCTTGGTGGTTTTGTTGTCAGTCTTTTTTTGTTGATGTTTTCCATTGATGGCTGTCTTGATTGAGGTTCTAGCTCTGGTATGGATTTTCTACTCTATTTAACAGTGGTTTGCCTGCCTCTATCCTTTCCTCCCCGTTGGTTGGGGAGCGTGACTATCTCTGTGAGACTAGGCTTACCTTGATTTGGGTCAGTGGAATTTCTTTATCCTTGTCAGTTCCTTGATTTTAGTTAGGCGTCTTATGACTACTATATTTTGGTATTATCTGTGGTTTTCTCCCTTCTATGCGAGATGTGCATGGAACGTGTTTTTTTTTTTCGCTAGTTCCCCTTCGCTTTTAAGCGGGGGTTGGGTCCTTTTGTTTTTAAGGTATTAGTTGTTATCTGGGGTTGACTTGGTTATATGGAGCTTTCTCCCTTTATGGTACTGTTGTATTTACCTGGGAGAATGCCCCTTGTAAACATATATACTTTTTTTCTTTTTTTTTTATATTACATTTAATTACTCAAAAAGAAAAATTATTTCGACAAATTCTATGATCATATAGTTGTGGGATTCTTTTTGAATATTTTTTATATAAATATTCTGAATTTAAGAGGGTTCACTTTATTAAAAATAATTAGAAAATTTGAGAATAGAAAAGTGAGTCATTTAAATTAATTAAGAAACAAAATAAAATATATCCAAACGAATCCTTGAGTTTCTGAACAGCATAAAATTAGAACACTAAAACGGGGACTTTTGGAGCCTTATCTCGAAAAACGTAAAACACAAAAAGTGATCGGAGCGTCCCAAATAAGGTGCCAATCAAATTTCATAATTTTTCACGTGAAATGATATTTTTAGACTAATTTAAAAAAAACATAAATAAAGTCTATTTTGGAAAAATAATGATTTAATGCTTTTATTTATTTATTTCTCCCGAACTGTGACACATTTTGTTTGATTCTATGATTATTTGTTTATCGATTCATGCATGTTTAGATATCTTATGCTGTCATTGATGATCGCATGTTAAGTTATTATTATTATTATTTTTGTTATAGCATGATTCGTATTCGCATGATTGATTATCGATTTATCATGATTTTAACTATTGTGAATGTGTTCATCGGGAGAGTTGCATAAATAAACTTTGCATGCTAAAAATCATAACGGGGCTAATTACGAGGAGTTAGTTGTATGACGTGGTTTGTTGTGGTGATGGATATTATCAAGGGGCACCCGCCGTAGGTTGGGCCGGTATTCGAACTTTAAAAATATCCAGCGGAGTTTAAATTTTTGATAAGTTACCTGGCAGACACCCATCGTAGGCTGGGCCGGTGTATATTTTAGGGTAACTTATCAGGCAAGCACATATGCATTCTCGGTTGTAATTCTAGGATGATTATCTAGCAAAAATAGACCATAGGATGGGTTTTGTTATTATTCTAGAATATCATCTAGTTGGAACCATAGAAACTTCTAGTGTATTAGAGTTGATGTTGATGATGATGAGAAGGATGTGTTTGGGTAGTGTTCCAGGATAATCCTAGTTGGAGTTATTAGTAATGAATTAAATCACGATGTATTGAGATATATCTGTTGTTTATTTGTTGCTACCTGTTGATGTGATTAGCTATCGATGCATGCTTTACTTGTGATGAGTCTACTGAGTTCTTCGAACTCATAGATTCGTTTTATGTTGCCCTGGTGATTCAAACACCAGGTTATGAAGTGCAGGATAACGTCGTAGAGGAGAATATAGAAGAACAGATAGAGCCTTGGTTCATGTGAACCTAGCCATCAGAGTCTTTACTATTAGCATTTTTGTTTCCAGTTACTTGTTTTTTTTTCCGCTGCAAGAACAATGATGTAATAAAATTTTTGTTTAATTATATATTTTTTTAAAAAATATTAGAATAAAATTTTTCCATTCTGTTGTCTAGTATTTTATTTGTCGCTCTAGATGATCCAAAATTTTTGGGTCGTCATAGTTGGTATCAGAGCACTAGGTTCAACCCATTCCCACGCGATCGTAAATTCAACTTATATAAGGTTAAAACGTAAAAAAATTAATAATAACTATCTAAAAGTCTTGGCTTATTTGTTTATATAGATGAATCGAGAGAGAGGCAGACCCCGCCGATACTTGGAACCACGAGAAAATGTGGAACCTAAAGTGCTCAAAGGACAGAGAGAACCGCCACCAGTACCACAAGACAAGGACTTTAATTTTCTACTCCGGACCCTTGTTGATGCAATAGGGAATCCACAGCCTGCACTTGCTCAAGCACAGCAAGTTTGAACCGACAGGATAACTTTGTTTTTTAATTTTTGCCGACAGCGACCCTCGACGTTTAGTGGAGGAACCCATCCCCAAGAGGCAGAGAGTTGGCTAAATCAGGTGAAAAAGATGTTAGAGACCATGGCCATCAGGGATGAAGCCGATCAAGTAGCTCTGGCAACTTATCAGTTAGAAGGGAAAGCTGACTATTAGTGGAATTCGGTAAGGAACTCCCGTCATGTTACCATGCAGCAGTTTGAGGAGTTATTCCTCTAGAAGTACTTCCTAGATGAACAAAGACAGGAGATGATACAAAGTTTTCTGGAGCTGAAATAGGCACGGATGACAGTAGCAGAATATGCTTTGAAGTTTGAAGAGTTAGACCGTTATGTTGGGGCCATTATTCCAGATGAAGCGTCTAAGGCCAGAAAGTTTGAGTGGGGCTGGGAGCCCCTGATCCGTGGCAGAGTTATGAGCGCACGCCTTCCTACCTATGTTGAAGTTGTTGACACCGCCCTACTAATAGAGAAAGAGGTTCTTGATACAAAGAAACTGTTCCAGGCCCGAGTTGGATCGTCATAGGGAGGCCCCATCCGTAATAAAAACCAGGGCCAAGCAGTCACTTCCAAGCCATACAAACCACCGAATCAGAATGAACCAAGAGTTTATCGATGCTTCACTTGTGGTAAAAAAGGCCATCGAAAGTTTGAATGCCCACAGAATCAAGGGTATGGGAACTAGCAACCACAGCGACCTCTGCCGCAACAACAGCCACATTATCAACAGCAGCAAAAGACTTAGAACCCAGGTCCAGTGGCTAACTGGAAATATAATGGAAATCAAAAGGGATCTTAGAATGAGGGGAACAAAAATGGTAATTAGGGTGGCAGAATCTTTGCTCTTCAAGGTGATGAGACTGACGACAATTAGGTCATCCAAGGTATGTTTGTTCTTTTCAGTACCTTGGTAAAAGTGCTTTTTGATACCGGTGCATCGTATTCTTTCATTTCTACATCTTGTATGAAAACTCACGACACAGAACCAGAAAGTTTGAAGCAAGCGTTGAAGATTGTTTCACCGTTAGGGAGCCTACAGTATATAGAGACTGTATATAAGTCCTGTGTGTTGAGAATCAAGTTTAGTTCACTTTTTGATCTACAAGTGATGGACCTCAGAGGTTTTGATATAATCCTCGGTATGGATTGGCTGTCAGCACACCAAGTAGTGATTGATTGTTATCATAAAAGAATCCGTGTATGCGCCGGAGATGGAACCTTTTGTAAGATTCAGGGAGATAGAAAGGAGTCTCTTGTTACACAGGAAAACAAAATCGACAGATTTGCTAGTTCCATCGCTAGCCTAACTTCGCTAGTTCCATCGCCAGCCTAACTATTAGTGATGGCTCATCAAAGAAGGACCTTCCACAGATTGTTGAGGAGTCTGCTGCCATTTTTCCTGAGAAATTGCTAGGGTTACCCCCTAGGAGGGATGTGGAGTTCTCGATTGAGCTGTAACACGACACTGCACGAATCTCAATCCCTCCACACAGAATGACACTAGCAGAGTTACGAGAATTGAAGGATCAGTTGCAAGAGTTAGAAGGGAAGGGGTTTATTCGCCCAAGTACCTCCCTTTGGGGTGCGCCTGTACTCTTTATGAAGAAGAAAGATGGATCGTTGCGGTTGTGCATAGATTATCGATAGTTGAATCGAGTGATGATCAAGAACAGATATCTATTACAAAGAATCGACGACCTTTTTGATCAGCTTTGAGGAGCGTCATACTTTTCAAAAATTGACCTTCGATCCGAGTATCACCAGCTAAGAGTTAAGGAAGAAGATATTCCGAAGATAACTTTTCGTACCAGATATGACCATTATGAGTTTGTAGTGATGCCATTCGAATTGATCAATGCACCCGCAATATTCATGGGCTTGATGAACAAGTTGTTCTAGCCATTCTTGGATCATTTTGTGGTAGTATTCATCGATGAAATTTTAGTATACTCCCGCACTAAAGAAGATCATAAGCAACACCTGAGAACTACCCTCCAAGTTTTACAAGATGCACAGTCGTACGGCAAAGCTAGCAAATGTGAGTTTTGGTAACGAGAAGTAAAATTCTTGGGTCATGTTATATCCGAAAAAGGATTATCAGTGAACCTAGCAAAGGTAGAAGCTATGATGGACTGGAAGAAATCACAGTCACTTTTTGAAGTTCGTAGTTTCCTGGGCCTGGCAGGCTATTATCGAAGATTTATTCAGAATTTCTCTAAATTGGCCTGACCGATGACGAGGTTGACACAGAAAGGGATCAAGATTGAATGGAGCGATATTTGTGAAAAAGCTTTTCAAGAGTTGAAGACAAGATTAACTAGTGCACCCATTCTGATAGTACCCGACAGAAACGTGGGTTATATAGTGTTTTTCGACGCATCCAAGAAAGGCTTTGGCTGTGTTTTGATGCAAACTTGTAAGGTTGTAGCGTATAGGTCTCGACAGCTTAAGCCGCATGAGCAGAATTATCCAACTCACGATCTGGAGTTGGCCAGAATAGTTTTTGCATTAAAGATGTGGAGGCACTATCTTTATGGAGAAAATTTGAACTCTTAACTGATCATAAGAGTCTCAAATATCTTTTTACACAAAAGAAGCTCAACATGAGACAACGACGGTGGATGGAGTATCTGGGAGATTATGATTTCTGTATCGCATATTATCCTGGTAAGGCAAAAATGGTGGCTGATGCCTTAAGAAGGAAAACAAGAGTAGAATTGGCCTGCCTGTGGAATTCGTTGGAGACCCTCAGTGAGTATCATTTGCAACCGTCAGAAGAAAGTGAAGGTATCTGTTTCAGTGTGATAGTGGTAACACCGAGTCTTGTCCAGCAAGTTTTAGAAGCGTAGAGATTTGATCAAGATGTAGCTTTCATCAAACATTAGTTGTCTAATCAGCAGTCAGTTTAGGGATGGGAGCTTCGTGCCAATGGAGGCTTAACATATCATGGAAATATCTTTGTTCCTAACACCGACGGTCTTCGAGATCAAGTATTAAAGGAATTTCACAAGTCGATGTTTGCAGTACACCCAGGCATGACCGAGATGTACCAAGATTTGAAACGACAATTTTGGTGGAGAGGTATGAAGAAGGATGTGGCAATTTTCGTGACCCATTGTTTGACATGTCAGCAAATATAGGCAGAGCATCAGAAACCAAGAGAGACTCTACAACCCTTAGAGATACCTCAGTGTAAATGGGAGCATGTAATAATGGATTTCGTATCAGGACTGCCTAGATCTCCGCAAGGGCATACAGAAATTTGGGTGATCGTCGATCGATTCACAAAGTCAGCGCATTTCCTTCCGATCAGGATGACAGATACACTTGAGGTGTTGAGTCAAAAGTATATCCATGAGATCATAGGGCTACACGGTATACCTGTTTCCATTGTATCTGGCCGCGATCTGTGCTTTACATCCAAGTTTTGGCAAGGTCTACAAACATCTTTAGGGACATAACTCTATTTTAGTACAGCTTTTCACCTGCAATTAGACGGACAGTCAAGGAGGACTATTCAGACACTAGAAGATATGCTGAGAGCCTGTGTTATGGATTTTCGCGGAAGTTGGGAGAGGCATTTACCCTGGTGGAGTTTGCGTACAACAACAGTTATTAGGCTAGTATTGGTATGGCATCGTACGAGGCCTTATACGGGCGACCTTGTCGGTCACCTATATGTTGGGCCGAGATAGGAGAGACAAGTTTGCTAGGACCCGAGCTTGTGATGGAAACGACGGAGAAGGTTAAGCTGATTCGTCAACGCCTTCTCACAGCACAAAGCCGACAAAAGAGTTATGCTAATCAGAGGCGCCGACCGTTAGAGTTTGAAGTGGGAGATCATATTTTTCTAAAGATTCAACCGCGCCGTGGTATTTTTCGGTTTGGGAAGAAAGGGAAGTTGTCTCCCCGCTTTATTGGACCGTTCGAGATTCTATAGAAAGTTGGAGCTATGGCTTATCGTAGCCCTACCCCCGCAGTTACCAAGTATTCACAATATCTTTCATGTATCAATGCCACGAAAGTACGAGCCCGACCCTACCCACGTTTTGAGTTGGAAGGAAATTAGTTTGGACCAGGATGTGACATTTGAGGAGAGGGCAGTGAGGATCCTCGACCGTCGAGAGAAAGTTCTGCGAGGCAAGACGATTCTGTTAGTACCCGTTCTATGGCAACATCGAGGAGTTGAAGAATCAACATGGGAACGTGAGGATACCATGCATGTGACCTACCCGCGCCTTTTTGCCGTGTGAATTTTAAGGACGAAATTCTTTTGAAGGGGGTAGATTGTAACGATCCGAGCTTTCGAGATTTTTTTTTATCAAATAATGTTTAATAAATAATAATAAATAAAAATTAATCATTTTGTTGTGGAGTATATAATTCATGGAGTTTATTATAATAATAAACCTAAGTAAGTTTGATTTTAAGTTAAACTAAAAATTTAAGTTTAAATAATAGGATTATAATAAGTTTTATGCTTATGTTAAGTTTAAGTTTAAAAATAATGATAATAATAATAATAAATAATTTAATAGTATAATAATTATTTTGGAAGGTAATAATCTCCTTAAGAAAAAAATATCTTTTAGAAGGCTATAATATCATTTAGAAAGAAATATCTTTAAGAAAGAAATACCTCAAAACTTCTCAAAAGCCGCTGCCCAAGCAACAAGAAACAAATAGGATCATGTTGACAGGGTAATGATTGGGTCCGCCTGTTACTATTGGCTGCTGGCTTTACCTCTTAACTTGGTTTAAGTTGTATATTTGGTTTTTCTATAACAGTAGTGTTTTGATCAGCAGTAGTTTCTTTTCCTATCCATGTGGGTTGTGTATGGAGCGTGCGAAGTTGCTAATTCCCCCGCTTTTAAGCGGGGGTGAGGTCTTTTTTTGGTTTTAGGGCGTTATGTTTTTAGGAGTAACTTTGGTTATTAGAGGTTTCCTCCGATATTATTTTTATGTAATTACCTGGGGTATGCCCCTTGTACACTTGTATTTTTTTTTTTTATGTTCTAATTAATTAACTAAAAAACAAAAAAATTAAGAAATAAATAAATAAAATAAGTATATATATATATATATATATACACACACACGTATACTATTAGGTTTTTGGTGCCTTATTATATATCTTGGAGCCGCAACAGTAGGAGTTTAGAAAACCACAGTTTGTGCGCTGCTGGAAGGGAGTCGGGAGAGAAATTCAGTGAGCGTTTTTGCACGAATCAAGGGACAAACGAAGTCGGATCATCGTGATTTTTTAGAGGCATACTTCTGGCATCGTGTTCTTGATAATCAACGGTTTCGTTTTTCAACCAGTAAGATCTAAACCTGTATTTATTTTAGTGATCGTTACAAATAATATTCGATTATTCCAGCATCTCATTTTGTTTTCTCATTCTCCAACCGTTCTTTGTGTTTTTGTTTTTGTTTTGAAAGAGAGATTAGTATAAGCTTATGGATTTATAGAATTAAGAAATAGTCTAAATCATTCTTGTCAAACTGAAGCTGTTATCGTCGTGCCGTCATAGAAAACCAAAAATGGTAACCGAAATCATTAGTTTCGCAACACATAGGTATTTATTCCTTTCTTTGGATTTAAATTTTAATTAGTTAATGTATTTTAATATGTATGATAAATATTCTGATATTAAGGGTTTTCTTTTAATATAAATAATTAATCAAAAATCGAACAAAAATAACTGAATCACTAATTTTGCGCCGTTTCAATATTTAATTATTTCGACAAATCCTATGATCATATAGTTGTGGGATTCTTTTTGAATATTTTTTATATAAATATTCTGAATTTAAGAGGGTTCACTTTATTAAAAATAATTAGAAAATTTGAGGATAGAAAAGTGAGCCATTTAAATTAATTAAGAAACAAAATAAAATATATCCAAACGAATCCTTGAGTTTCTGAACAGCAGAAACTTAGAACACAAAAATGGGGACTTTCAAAGCCTTTTCTCGAAAAACTTAAAACACGAAAAGTGACCGAAACGTGCCAAATAAGGTGCCAACAAATTTTAGAATTTTCTCATGTGAAATGATATAATTAGACTAATTTAAAAAAAAACATAAATAAAGTCTATTTTGGAAAAATAACAATTTAATGCTTTTATTTATTTATTTCTTCGGAACTGTGGCACATTTTGTTTGATTCTATGAGTATTTGTTTATTAATGCATGCGTGTTTAGATATCTTATGTTGTCATTGATTATCGCATGTTAAATTATTATCATTATTATTAATTTTTTTGGGTAATTAACTGTAACATAAAAGAAAAGAAAAAAGGTACAAGATTACAACCCCAGACCTTACAACAGCCTACCAAAAAAACAAAACCAATAGCAAAAAAAAGAGGCTTTCGGCTATACCAAAACCAAACAAACAAACAACCAAACATGAAACTAACTAAAAACAGAAAAGGAAAGGCCACTGATGCTGCCCCCATAACCCCATAACCAGATGAAGTAATGGAGGAGGAAACTAAGCCAAAACCTGAGCCACCAAACAAAATCAGAACCACCATGCTTCATAAAACTTGAGCCGCTATTCTTGATCAGCCTAGAAAGGGTAGTTAAGCACATGCAACAACAGAGAGAACTAGCAGAAAACCAAAAATCGGCCCCAACAAGTGGAAGGGGAGGCAGAAGAGAGATACAAACAGTTAAGCAAAGAGCAAAACTGAGAAAGGAACCAAAAGATACAAGAGTAACCAGGACCAAAAAGTCTAAGAGGCGGCACTGTCCAACCAACCGCCACAAACCGCAACACTAAAACCGAAAGAGTGAAGGCACTAGCCAGAAACCGCCACAAAATAAAAGCTAAGGACAGCCTCCATAGCTAGGCCACCAAAAGCAAAAACAAAACCATATATAAAAAGAGGGGGAGGATAATGAAGAAACTATGAACACCCCTTATAGCTAGGAAACAAAATAAACACGAGGAGAGAAAT
The DNA here is from genome assembly GCA_034768845.1 of Heliamphora exappendiculata. NCBI lineage: Eukaryota > Viridiplantae > Streptophyta > Magnoliopsida > Ericales > Sarraceniaceae > Heliamphora > Heliamphora exappendiculata. The sequence continues at coordinate 16,284 of JAOTRH010464416.1, forward strand.
CAACACAAGACAGCCCAGACAAGACAGCCTCACTGCCGAGCCTTCTTCCGTTTAGGGTATGTAAATACACATGACCTGAGATGCAGAAAAAAGAGCCATGAGAAAACCAAATAAAGCAACACACACACCCAAATAATCTCACCCTCTCCACACAAGTGTATCACTCTACACTAAAAGATAGAAGCAAGGCTCAAAGCCACTGCAGCACCTCACCACACACAAAAAACAAATGCAATTCAAAAAGGTTAGCAAAATTCTCACATCACTCACTCAAATATGGAGGATCACAAAACTCTCCAAACAAAACATATCCCAAAACTCACTGCTCCTTAACCTTCCATGCAAGTCTGCACAAAAACAAACTCACAGGGAATAAAAGTTAGCAACCTCGCAACCACTCGCCCAAAAGCTGTATCACTCTGCCCTCCAAGGAAGAGGAAGAGGCAAAACTCGCAAACATCCATGCATAGATACCCAGTTGTAACAAATAGCAAACAGTTAATACAGAGCATTAGTAGAAAAAAATGTCCATCCCCAAACTCCATTCGCCTTGGATCTCCATATTAGCTTGAGAAATCGGCACTCTCCTCAACGAGGACAGCCTCTCTCTTACCATCTCCGTGATACCCCTCAAAACTCTCTCCCAATCGTTCTTCTTGCCCTAAAACTTTCTAAGATTACTCTCCTTCCAAATATAATAAACCGATATGAAAAGAGCCAATCTCTTAACATTAGCACCTACGGATTTACCAACCACCCTAGAGCCAAAGGTATCTTGCCAAGCCATCCAAGAGCTCTCCGTTCAACTAACCCTACACTTGGCTAAGACCCTGGTTCAGATAGGCATAGCAAAGGGGCAGTGTGACGCCCCATCCTTCGAGCACGTCGGGACATACATAAATATAAACATAAGGATAAACTAGCCATACAATCATATTTACGTACGATAGCTAATACATTATAAATGAGTTCCCAACCATCCACAATTACATAATTATTACACTTTTATCGAGAAGATCCAAAAATTTTGCTAAGCACGGGATAAACTGAATATAAGAACAAAAGTAGAGATTTTGATTCCTCATAATGCCTCAGCTAGGTCTATATGCTCTTGAAATTTACCTTGTTCTTCCAGTTCTTCTTCTCCATCGGGGGTGACTTCCTCCAGAGACTCCTCCTCCCTTGTGGCACGAATGCCATGAGCCAAGGCCTAGAAGCAAAACACTCCAACCTTCTAACTAATCTCACAACACAAAATTCACCACAACACATACCATACAACACTTAGTACAGTTTATAGTCAAGGAGACAGATAAATTTATAACAGGGTAATAGGTAAGTAAATAAACATGCATGTATGAAGTGCAGATGCCCAACCCAAATGCACCCAGATAATAACAGGAATTCCACGCTGGGAATCACTAGAGTAGACTTAATGGGACTTGATCACCAAATCCATCATCGCGCCTCGTTGTGAATAGTAAATGCGTCGCTGGACTTCATGCCACAGCTGCTTTAATCAATGGCAATGGCGTGGGGGCTGGCCAACTAAAATATTCAGCCACCCTTATTCGGACCGACAATTATATGTGCATAAAACCCACCTTAAGATGCGTGATGCGCCTGTGTCAACCCAAAAGTTTAAGAGAATTCAAAAGACGTTTAACATTATATAAAGTACCAAGACGAGGGGTTTAGGACCACCATTAATTGGGCTCTTCTCCGAAGTTGCCATCGCAGTGGGATTAGGTCCGCCGAATTAGGCTCTTCTCCGAATTACCCTTCAAAACATCGCGACAATGGAGTTTAGGTCCGCCATCAATTGGGCTCTTCTCCGAATTTACCACCACAGTGGGATTAGGTCGGCCATCAATTGGGCTCTTCTCCAAATTTACCCAATTAGTGCGTATCATAACTCAAGGAACGCAGAATCAAGGAGATATCTAAACCAAAATGCAAGTGACGAACCCATGGTGCCTAACAGTATTCATGATAAACTATTTCAAACACTGGGGACGTACCCATGGTGTACAAGGAGAATATATCCCAAAATATTTTCAACATAAAATGGCAACCAGGGATGCCCTAGATTTAGCACCAAGAAAAATAATTTCAATACAGCCCATCCCAATAATGGTTTGCAAAAATAGACTCCAACATGCCATGATGCAAATGACAATGTTCATGATATATGGTATGGATCTTAAATACAACTATCTATAGCATGGCAAGATTTATGGTATAATTTGCAAAGCATAAGGCACAATTCTCAAGATATGATGCAAACATGATAGCATGAGTTTTAAATTATCATATATTCACTTAAAACACCAATCAACGAATTCAATTCAATCATCATACAAAAACTCGGGTCTCATGGAAAAGGTACTCAATCACACACTCAACAAATTTTAAAGCCAAAAGTCAAGTAATAAATTAAATGAGCCGACAAGGTTTTAGAGTATCTAGACTTGGAATCAAGTTGTGATTTTTAAACACCATTTAGATAAAAAAATTTTCTACAACTCTCACGTTTAACACCAAGGAAAAATCCTAAGACAAATGAGTGAACATTTTATCCTAAGAAAAAACGGTTCAGCACGTTCTCCAGATTTTTCCCAAAATTATGCTTCGATGGTTCTCGGTTTTGGGGTATCAAATGAACTCCAAATGAGCCCATTTTTTAGAATGTCCTAGTTTAACAAGTTCCCTACAAGTTTCATATTTAGAGCTAAGGATAGTGGTTTGAAACAAGTTAGACTTTTTGGCCATTTTAAAAAGTAGGTTCTGTCAGCCACCAAAACTCAACAGAGCCGGTTTTGGACAAAGGATTTGAAACGGTTTTGGGCTATCATCCCGAGGCTTTAAGGTGTAAGTTTTGGGAAGAAAATACTTCAATATGTTGTCTAAAAAGTTCATGTAGACCACCTTTGGAATGGGTCACTAAAAATAGGTGTTTTGGACTATATAAAAATATGTGACAAAATATTCCTCAAAGGCTGAAATTCAACAGAGACTTTAAGGATGGAAATATGGGGTTTTATGAAGTAAAACCGTTTTGAGGCTCGTGTTAGCCTGATGGAAAACTTGTGATTTTGGGATGAAAAAATCTTTTTTGGCTCATGTGGTTGAGCCTGTATACTTATGATTGCATATCCTGCTTTATAGCTTTATAGTCTATTTTTATTAGACTTTGGCTCACGGTGTGGAATTTTGTTGTAAAACCTTTTTCAGGTGAGCGTGGTCCAGTAGGTTGACCGGTGGTGCCCGGAGGTGGCTGATGACAAGACTTTTGTTTTATCTGGATAGGTAATTTATACATGCTGTATATATTTCATGTTTTGATGTAACACGTTGTAAAACATATGAAATTCTTAAGGAAGTATGCATGCTTTAATGCTTTCGAGAGAACATTGTATTGGTTGTTATTTTTCGTAGTTTCTTGCTACATTTTTTGTTGCTGGGTTTAACAGGTTACAAAACGAATTTTCAAATGATTTATACTTCATTTAAACTCTTATGCTACTAGGGAGATTTTGGAATGGCCTAAGCTTCTTTTAAAATGGAAAGATTTTCTTACTCAAAACATGTAACTTGTTTTTAAATGCTTAGCTTATGGACCGCAATCGTAGTCTCTTGGCTACTATTTTAAATCAAATAAATCCTCGGTAGTACATTTTTACAAAGGTTTTAGTCTTGTTTAGCTTCCTGGTTTTAAATCCCTTTTGTGTTGGGACGATTTTGGTGGTTGTTGTGGCTTTTTGCGTGACTCGAAATTTGGGGCATGACAACTTGGTATCAGATCTCTAGGTTTGAATACCTATGAGCTGTGGGAAGAGGGTGCATTATCTTGTGAGGAAAGATGTGTGTGTGCTTGGTTTCCTGTGTTTTTTTTGGGATAATTAATTGTAACATAAAAAAAAGAAAAGATACATGTTTCCAAGGGGCATTCCCCAGGAAGTTACATCACTAACCAACAAAATAACAAACAACAAAAAACCACAAGACCCAGTTGGCAGCGGGGAAAACTATCTAAAAAGAGCATATTCCACGCACAACTTGCGTGGGAGATAACTAAACACTAACCAACACCTCGCAGGGTAGAACTACCAACCTGCGGGGCCGAAGACCGTATTTTCTTTTTCTTACCACTAGACTGCTTAGTCTGCTTACTCTCTACCTTATCTTTACAGGTAGCCGGGGTCCAAAAATCTTTATCCCCACTATTTTCCTCATCCAACAGTGCTCTAAAGGAGTTTGACAAGGTTAAATCCACAGTAGAAGCATCAGCTCTAGGCCCCACAGCCACGTCAATACTAGCTTCCGTTAGCATAACCCCTGACATGCACACAACTTCCTGATCACCCTTACTATGGCTAATGGGAGGCTCACAAACTTGATTCTTGCTTTCTAAAGTTGCACATGAGATAGAGGCAGATAGGCCACCAGAATAATCAGAGAAACCTGCTCATGCGGCCTTCTTGCCAGGACCAAATCGAGTGTCTTCAACAGTGCCCATTGCTTCTTGATCGCCTGCGTGCTTAGGAATCGAAACATCCTTCTTCCCTTTACCAACCCGAGATCTATCAGTCGGGCACTCCATATGAACCTCCTTGCATTTACTAAACTCATGGCCAAAGGCTTTACAACGAGAATAAACTGATGGTAAACCTTGGTATTCCACATGGAGGGCCACAACATCCCCTTCACATTTAACCAAGATTGAGCGTGGCAACGACTTATCGGCATCAATTTCAATACAAACGCTTGCATAAGAGATACGCTATTTTGTATCCGTGGCTCCATCGAGAAAGAGGGGAATACCTACTGCACTTGCTATTCTATTCAAACAATCAGAATTCCAAAATTCAAGAGGTAACTCATGGAATTTGACCCAAATAGGAATTTTAGAGGGGGCCTCCTTAGAAAGCTTAATCCTTTTTTTCCATCGCCTCAAAATCAAGAGCTTACCGGAGAAATGCCATGGCCTCTTGTCTAAGATGTTCTCCATAGCTTCTATGCTGCGAAACTTGAAGATATAAAATCCCTTGTCAGTACCATAAACGTCCACCAAACCCTCTTTGACCCCACAGGGTTCTTGCCGTAGCTCTAAACAGACCAAAAGCCAGGTCAACTTCTAGGAAATAACCCACGAGGCAAGATTTCTAAGACTTATCATCAACCAAATCCCCTACAATTTCAACCACCTTCGGATGGTTTGGGTCCGCAGATTTCACAAATTCTAAGGTAGTGCTGGAAGTACTTTGGTTCATAAGGAGGCCCAAGATTTTGGTTGGAGCAAATTGTCAAACACCTTGCCTACATTGTCAATGGCCGCAGTATCCCTTCTTACCTCTGTCAAAATTTGCGACTCTGCCAGTGGAGCCCAAGGCTCCTAAACATGTTTACCCCCCATCCTAGCACCTCCCCTGAATGGGGAACGCCTACCACCCCTACCCCTGACGGAAAGATTCGGTACCCAAAGAGTGTGAGGCCCCCTGCCAAACTGCTTACCTTCACTTCCCTCTGAACTGCTACATAGCTCAACCGGATTACCCGTACTCTGAAAATCCTCAGGAAGTGAAAACTTCCCCCCTGCTCTCCCGATTTTAGAAACACAAGAGAGTTTCTACGAATTCGATTCTCTCAACAAAGCGAGTCGGGAGCGAAGGTCTACAAAAACCTCTGCTCAAATAGGGCTAACCCCAGATTTCGAGAGAGCAATTTTAGATTCTAGCGTTTGTTGAAATTGAACATGGGCTGCCTGCATCTTGCTCAAGATATGAGCCTTCGAGGAGAACTGGATCAGATTCGTCGGATGACGTTCGCTCGGAGTGATCTGCGCAAGGGTGCGCTGAGAACCCTCAACCCAAGTTTGCTGCACCACACAGGCAAGAGGCATCTTCGATGGACCCTCACTGTTCGTTGAAACATTGCCTGTGTTTTGAACATGAGCATGTTGATGTTGTGTGCATGTGAGCATGGAGGCTAGACCTTAGAATTGATTAGTCTTGCTTTCGAGTGTTTGGATTAACAAACTTGGTAGCCAAGTTAGAAACACGTTTCGCGGACGTGATTTCTAGTAAGGAATCTAAGTAGGTCATCCAAAGTGACGAGTCATTCTTGTCGGTTCTCCTCGGTATCAGTGTTTTTCTGCATAATCATTGTGGCTATGTGTTAGCATGATTGTATGATATGTGTTAAAAATAACATGATAGATCGACCTTAGGTTGTCGTGTTTCATGTTTTCTTCTTATATAACCTGTACACCCTTCAAGACAATGAGACCATGGTTTGGGTCTTGGATGTGCGACTCGGTTGCTATCAGTTACAGAGGTAAGGTTATGGGTAGAATGTCGATCGCTTGGTATGGTGTGGAACTTGTCGGAGAGTTGGGTTTAACCGTGTGGGTTTGGCCTCAGTTGGTGGATAGATTTGTGGATCATGATAATCCCTTTCGGGTAAGGTTAATGTACGTGGTTTTGGCAGTGTGATGGATTAGGTATATCTAGAACCATGCTATGTCATGAGCCGTGTACTCAGGATGGAGCATGGACGGGAACACAGTGGATGGGAGCGTGATAATCCTTGGTCGTGTGTGTGTTGAGATAGTAGAACGTGTGGTTCTGGAGATATTCCCTAGTAGTTCGGATATTAGTAGTGGTCAGCAGGATGTTACTCGTAGTTAGAGTTAAGTTTGATGACCTTGGATGAGGATTCGGGTTACAATTCTAACATGCGATGAGTAATAGTTATGTGAGATTCTTACGAGAACTTAGGTTTGTGATTTGCTTATTACTCTTGTGATTAGGAGTTCGTGTTTGGGAACAGTGTTGAGTACATGTGGTTGGTTAGTGCTGAGACAGCATATCCTGAGTGCGATGTGTCTGGAGGTTGTTTGTGTTCAACTTTTGGTTCAGAGATGGGTATGTTGTTTACCCATATGAACGAAGTGTGGAGTAATAAGGTTCAGCAATGTACCGTGAAATTTGGCTAGCCTGGGGCAATAAGTGAGGAATCGTGGATTACGAAGTTTGTGATCAATGTGTGCTTTGAGAGCGAAAGTGTGGAAGGTGTCTGCATGGTTAAGGGAGTTCTTGGTGTTGGAGGCAATACTGCTAAAATTATTTTTTTTGTAAAACGATTTTCGATAAAAATTAACTGGGTAGGCAAATGCCGAAACGGGCTCCAGATAAAAATTTTAACGTCGAACAATCAAAAGAAAACCCGTGCAACCATAGTTAATTTAGAAGAATACCTCTTGTAAATCTAATCTTCAACTACGACTTGATTCCGAGTTGAAACTCCAGTCAGATCTTCTACTGTATTTCCTTACGCGATCCTCGAATGTAGTGTGGGCTACGATCCTCTGAGAACTCGTACCGGCAGAACCTCGATATATTTAAGTCTTTGAAAGATAAAAATAATATCTCAATAATGATATATGAACTATCAAAATCTCAAACTGGTTCAGCCTACCCGCATATATATAGGGGTACAGCAGGGACTTTGGGAGTAATTATGAGTTAGACTTTCAATGGAACACAGATACCTACTAGAGGTTTCTGCAATTATGAAAAGACATGCAGCGATTTCTATAATTTTCATAAAACACTGAATTACAGTTCATACCACTAAAGAACTATAATTGCACTTTGGCCCTTAATCTCAAGATCTTCTTGCATTGAGCTCCTGTTATTAAATGCTTACCATCTCCCCACGTTAAGATTCTCGATACCCGCCAATTAAATTTAATTACTAACAATTTAATTTAATCGGCATCTTGATATTCCTTAAACCCTTCTACTTAACTTATATGACTACCGGATATTCAAATTCACCTGTAAGGTTTGGCCCGATTAAAATTTATAAGCATTCTTAAGGGGGTATCGTCGACCCCGATCATTCGGGACGTGAATTTCGTCAATAATTAATATTTGTAATTAAAATAATACCGATATCCAACTCACCGTGAATATAGACCCATATAAGATCGCACCATTTATGAATCAAAATAACAAATATTAAATATATGCAAATCAATAATTATTTCAAGATTAAAAGCATAAGCACTGTTCATAATAATCTTGGAGTGTGAATTAATTTATATAGTCAGTAGTCAGTACAAAATTAATTATCCCAAATGTCCTGTTCAATACACACAAAGTGTACTGGCACAGAGAGTCAGAACAATAGATGATGCTATTATCTGTTCCTCGTAACCAAGACAGGCCTACTAAAACTCTGTGCCACAGCCGTACCGATGGTATATCTATTTTTATCTAAACTGTGAATATAAAACTTATATTCTGCAAGAACCTAAAATCTGATCTTCTGTGTAGAAGCCGTACTCTACACACCAGATTAAATACTATACAAAATATCAGACATCTATGCATAACAAAGAAATGATATACATGCATTGCTCATAAAGATTCTCATAAAATAGAAAACTAATATTATTAAAATAAAATTAAATACTAAAAATATAGTTTTCAGTACACTAACCCTAACAATTTTTCACTTATAATCAAAACCATGCTGTTATACATCTAACTCCCATGCCCTCTACATGACTGTCAAAAGTTTTAACCGGTAAGCTCTTTGTAAAATAATCTACAAGGTTGTCTCCTGATGCAATCTTAGTCACAGCAACATCACCTCTTTATACAATTTCTCATATAAGGTGAAACTTACGCTCAGTGTGCTTGCCTTTCTTATGAACCCTTGGCTCCTTCGAGTTTGCAACCGCTCCGCTATTGTCACAGTAAAGTATAATAGCCGACTAAACAAAAAGTACCACCTCTAGATCCATCTGGAAGTCACTGAGCCAAACGGCCTCCTTAGCTGCTTTAGAAGCTGCCACATACTCGGCCTCCATGGTGGAATCAACAATACAGGACTGCTTGATACTCCTCCAACTTATAGCTCCACCTTTTAAGGTAAACACATATCCTAAGGTAGACTTACGAGAATCCCTGTCAGACTGGAAATCAGAGTTTGTGTACCCTAAAGGTACTAGACTGTCTGCCTGATAAATTAATATATAATCCTTAGTCCTTTTCAGGTACTTAATTATATTCTTTACCGCAGTCTAATGCTCCTGCCCTAGATTAAACTGATATCTGCTAACCATGCCAACTACAAAGCAGATGTCGGGTCTAGTGCAAAGCATAACATACATGAGGCTTCCTACTGTCGAAGCATAAGGAACCGCCTTCATCTTCTCTATCTCATTAGGTATCTTAGGACATTGATCCTCGGATAGAGTAATTCCATGCCTAAAAGGGATAAACCCTTTCTTAGAATTTTGTATGCTAAAACAAGTAAGGATATCATCGATATACTTTGCTTGTGATAAGCCCAACATCATTTCTTTTCGATCTCGCACAAGCTTGATCCCAAGAATGTGACTGGCTTCTCCCAAATCCTTCATATTGAACTGTCCAGATAACCATACTTTGATCATAGATAATGCCCCCACAACGTTTTTGATGAGTAAGATATCGTCTACATAAAGTACTAGAAAGATCACCACGCTTCCATCATGCTTCTTGTACACACAGGACTCATCCAGACTTTGATCAAAACCATAAGACTTTATAACTTGATCAAACCGAGTATTCCAAGACCTCGATGCCTGCTTAGTCTATAAATGGATCTCTTAAGCTTGCACAACATGTGCTCTTGGCCCTTTGCAATGAATCTGCCTGGTTGTATCATATAGATACACTTGTCAAGACTTCCGTTAAGGAAAGCTGTCTTGACGTCCATTTGCCAGATTTCGTAATCGAAATGTGTAGCAATGGATAAGAGAATCTAGATAGACTTAAGCATGGCTACCAGCGAAAAGATTTTCTCATAGTCGATCCCTTCTTTTTGAGTGAACCCTTTAGCAACAAGCCTAGCTTTGAAGGTTTCAACCATCCCGTCTACTCCTCTCTTCCTCTTGTAGATCTACTTGCATCTAATGGGTTTTATTCCTTCAGGTGGTTCTATAAGTTCCCAGACCTGATTAGAATACATAGATTCCATCTCTGAATTCATAGCTCTTTGTCAAAAATCTACATCTTTGTCTTGTAGTGCTTCATTGTAGTTACAGGGCTCGGTATCTAGTTATGCTGGGATCCTGTCAAAAGACTCTCCCAAGAATATATACTGGTCAGGTTGATGAACAACCCACCCATTACCACGAGGCACTACCTGTGTCTGTGTACTAGCAGTAACATGCTGTGCAAAATCTGAACCCTGTGCATCAGCACTCTATTCTTGATTTGCACCTATCCCGATAATCTTTCCACTACAATGAGGTAATGAAATATCAGTGACTTGTGGTTCCTCTTCCGTTCTACTGGTAATTCCTTTCAGTTCTTCCAGAACAATATTACTTTTGGGCCTGTGATTCATATTGTAATCATCTTCCAAGAATCGGACATTGGTGCTAACAGTGGGTGTTTCTCTGAAAGTGGGTGTTTACGCTGTTGATCATAGATGAGCGTCTTGTCAGCTTCAGTGACGACATTGTTCGCCAAAGCAGGATGACGATGTGGAATCAAGGTGGATGGTCGTCAGTTGATCCTTAGAACTTGAGTAAGGTTTGTGTCTAGAACCTATGACTTAACGTGATCGGTGTCTGGGTTTGTCGACTTGTGTTAGACTCACAGAAATAGTCCTTGAAAAGCCTTGCAAGATGTGATTAAGTCAGTATGTGATGGTGAGTAAGAGTCTCTATGTTCTGGAGTAAAAGTGGTGTTTGGGACCAGGTTCCTGGATAGCCTGGCCTCGTGTTATATGTTTTTCTGTGGAGTTGATTATGTTTGGTAAGCATTGTGTATCGAGGTTCTAGCTGTGTATTAGATCTTGATTTGACGATTGATGGGGTGGTATTTGGCTTGAGCTTTAGAGTTGAATTTTGGGGATGAAATTCCTTTAAAAGGGTAAGAGTTGTAAAACACTGACCCGTTTTATTTTAGAAATGATTAAGTGTTGTTGATGGGAAGAAGAATTAAAACTCGATCTTGGTGAGTGTTTTGAGCTTGAAAGCACATGAAAGATGTGTTAGAGGAAGAATATGAGGCTCTAATGGATGTTTTGACAAAAATATGTGAAAAGTGTGTGAAGAAAAGTGACATACCTTCACTAAATTGGCCATAACATTTTGTAAAAAATGAATTCTGGTATGAGGTTTAAACCATTGAAAAGTAGACTTCTGGGGCTTCAGTTTGAGCACAAGAACGACCTTATTTGGAGTTCAGATGAAGGATATATGTTCGTTCAAAATTGAACCAACAGTGTAGTCGCGAAAGACCGATCGATCGGTCATGAGACGGATCGATCGGTCAGTGACGGACATAGGCTATAAATATCGATTTTTGGGCTGGTTTTACCGTTCTCTCTTTTCTCCTCTCTCCCTCTAAAAGCTTAGGAGTGATCTAGGGTTTAGCTATGAAGGTTCTTGAGGGTTTCAATGTTCTTTGGGGATGAAGATCTTACCATTTTCTTGCGCGAGCGGCCATTGGAGAGGGTGGATATGCGTTAGAAGCTCCCTTGAAGTTGCGTGTGTTGGACTTTGGCGAGTTGGAGCTCACGGGGGGCTTGATTCTTGGTGGTGGAACTTCTTTGAGGTAGGATCTTGACTACTCCTTGTGGTTTACTATGATTTGTGTT
>JAOTRH010464427.1:1365-27949 GCA_034768845.1 Heliamphora exappendiculata
CCCCCACATGTATTTATATTACTCTAGCAACCAAAAACACTACACCACTAACCTGAAGAACAAAAACATACTGAAAAAACACAATGGAACACACACTCTAACCCGTGTTTGGTAATTCATCTGTTTTCTCTAATTTGACTAAAATTAAACATCATATAGTATTAGCTAATAGCACATCTCGATCTTTATAAGGGAAGGGTGTTAGTCAATCATCTTCATCTTTAACTTTAATTTTTAGTCCTTATATCTCGGATTTCCCATTTAATTTACTCTATGCTAGTGGGTTAACTCAAAATTCCGTAAGTATCAAAATATTATGATTCACAATCCAGTTCACACTTCAATTCGTGATTAATGAACAAATTATGCGAATTTATGAGTGAATCTATTTTGTGATAGAATTGTGATAAGTCTTACGATTAATAATTCAATTCACGAGTCAATTCATTATTTACAATTCATGTATTTCTTAAAATTATCATATCTAAGAAATTTCGAAACCCTATTTATCACTTTTTTCTTTTTGAAAATGACATCATACAATATTTAATATAATGCGGGTTCAATCAACTGGCATGAACAATCCACAACTTTTTTTGTGGACTTTCTTTATTAGCCCAAGAAGTATACAAGCTATGCTTTAAAGTACTTTATGGGAGTCTAAATTACTTACTGTTTTCACCACATTTTGTAATGAAATCCAAACCTAATTTGGCAGAACTCTTCAGATCCTACGTAGTGATAATGAGAGTGAGTACATAGGTGGAGTGTTGGGTACATACCTGCGTACATATGGGATTATTCACCAGACGTCATACCCCGACGCACCACAGCAGAATGAAGTGGCTGAGAGAAAGAATAGATATCTCTTGGAAACTGCACGTGCTCTAATGTTCCAGATGAAAGTTCCCAAAGTCTTCTGGGGTGAAGCGGTGTTGACAGCATGCTAACTTATTAATAGATTACCATCCTCTGTTCTACATGATGCTACACCCTTGTCAGTTTTACGTCCTCAGCAGATTTCCTTTTCATTGCCGCTCAAGATTTTTGGGTGTGTTTGCTATATGAGAGATACTCGGCAGCAAGTGACCAAGCGCGATACTCGTGCACTCAACTGTGCTTTCATGGGATATCCTAAGACACAGAAAGGTTATCGTTGCTACAATCCAGAGTTGAGACGGTTTATAATTTCCCGAGACGGAGTTTTTGTTGAATCTGATTCATTTTATGGCCAAGCTACTACGCCTTCCTCCACTGTTGATAACGGTTTAGCGTGGTTTCTGATGTATCCTTCCTCCATTGAGTTACCCAGCGGCACCTTCTCCCGCCTCCAGTTCTCCAGTTGATATTACCAATGAGTCTTCTCTTGTTGCCCCGGCTTCACCTGTGATATCATCATCCTCAGAATCGTCTTCACCAGGCCCCACCACCTCTCATCTAATTGGGTCAGTATCTTCTCAGTTGGATTCGGTCCCTGATCAGGTAAGTGATCCTCCTATTGCTTTACGCAAGTCTTATCGTAATTGTCGAGATCACCCTGTTTATACTACATCTTATCGTGATTTGCCCGTCACTGTCCAGCAGAGCATTACTACACTTGATCAGCATACTTTGCCTTACTCTGTTGTAAATGCTCTTTCTCATCCAGGTTAGCGCAAGGCTATGTTTGAGGAGATGAATGCTCTTGAGACTAATCATACATGGAACCTAGTGAGTCTTCCTCCTGGTAAGACAACTATTGGTTGTAAGTGGGTATATACTGTCAAACTTTATTCTGATGGTACTCTTGAGAGGTTGAAAGCCCGTTTAGTGGCCAAAGGCTATGCTCAGACATATAGACTTGACTACTTTAATACATTTTCCCCCGTTGCCAAGATGGCCTCCGTTCGGTTGTTCTTGTCTTCGGCTGCATTACATCAATGGCCTTTGTTTCAACTTGATGTGAAAAATGCCTTTCTTTATGGTGATTTGAAGGAAGAGGTTTATATGGAATAACCACCCGGTTTTGTTGCTCAGGGGGGGGGTCCCTAATCAGGTCTGTCGTTTAAGGCGCTCATTGTACAGTCTGAAGCTGTCACCCAGAGCCTAGTTTGGCCGTTTCAATTCAGTTGTACAGGAGTTTGGCCTTCGACAGTCTGCAAAAGATCGCATGGTATTCTTTCGCCATACCTCCGCTGGTTGCATATTACTTGTCGTGAATGTGGATGAAATTGTTATTACTGGTAGTGACAGTGCAGGAATTGTTGCACTTAAATCATTCCTGAAAACCAAGTTTCAGATGAAAGATCTTGGTAAACTACAATATTTTCTTGGCATTGAAGTAACTAGGAACACGGAAGAGGTATTCATTTCTCAGAGGAAATATGTTCTTGACATTCTACAGCGAGCAGGGTATATGAATGCGAAAGGAGTAGACTCCCCTGTGGATTCTACTATTAAGCTCGAGCCGAAAGAAAGAGCAATTTTTCCTAACCCTGAGCAATATCGACGAATAGTGGGCCAGCTTAATTATCTCACCGCAATAACTCGTCTAGACATTGCTTATCCAGTGAGTATAGTAAGTCAGTTTTTATCTGATCCCCGTGTTCCTCATTGGCAAGCGGTGTTACGTATTTTTCGGTACCTGCACAAAAATACGGGTAAAGGTCTCCAGTTTTCTGATCATGGACATATGAGAATGAAAGAATATTCGGATGCTGATTGGGCTAGATGCACATTTGACCGGAGATCCACATCTGGTTATTATGTCTTTGTTGGTGGCAACTTGATTTCCTGGAAGAGTAAGAAGCAGAATGTTGTTTCCCGGTCTAGTGCAGAGGCGGAGTACCGAGCTATGGCATTAGCAACTGCAGAGATTATGTGGCTTCAGCAGTTTTTGACAGAATTACACTTCCCTCTTAGTGGTTCTACCAAACTCTTGGTTGATAATACCTCTGCTATTCATATTACTACAAACCCAGTATTTCATGAGAGGACGTAACATATTGAGGTTGACTGTCATTTTGTTCGTGACGAATATCATAAATGAGTTGTAACATTTGGGTATATTCCTACAGGTAAACAGGTGTCAGATATTTTTACTAAAGCATTACTAGGTCCACATGTCTCGTATTTGTGTAGCAAGCTAGACGTAGTTGATATATATGCTCCAGCTTGAAGGAGGTGTTAGTAGTAGCCAATTATTCTTATTATTGTTATTATTAGTGGTAGCTTATTATAGTCATAATTATGTGTGCAGGGGTGTATGGATGTAATGATGTTTCTTTGTGTTTAATATAAATAAGATTATTCGCCTACTAGTTTGGTAAGGCTTCCTATTATTTTACCTTTTCCAACAAATTGAAGTCTTTTGATATAATCCACATAGACACTCAAAGTCCGAGTATTAATGGATATTATTATTTTGTTATCATCGTTGACGATTAATCTCACCCGAATTGGTTATTTTTGTTGAAATATAGATCTGAGTTATTATACGTTCTTCCTAAGTTCTATAATGGAACTTTTACTCAGTTGGTAAGCGCATTAACATCATTTGATCTAATAATACTTCAAAATATATGTAATCTATTGTTGATTCTTTTTATGTTAATCATTATATTATTTATCAAACTAGTTGTTCTCATACATCTCAACAAAATAGTATTGCCGAACGTAAGCACCATCACTTTTTAGATATTGCTCATACCTTGTTATTTCACATGCAGGTAACAAAACAATTTTAGAGCAGCGTCATTCTTATAGCTTGATATTTCATTAATCGTCTACCTTCTGTTGCTTTCGATCATCGATCCCCATTTTTCATGTTATCCTAACTCCCAACCTTTTTCAATCCTTCAACCAAACAACAGCCAAAACACATGCATATACCAAATAAATGGGTATCACTTAAATACAATCCAAGTATACACAAAGTGAAATCTATAACAAATGTTAGCCAAACCGAATCGTTGATAACAAATGTACAACAGCCAAACCCAATCGAGTGAAATCTATAACAAATGTTAGCCAAACCCAATCGTTAGCCGAACCCAATCTTTGATTTACAGCAAGGGTGTCTTGAAATTGAGAAAGAGGGAGTGCTGTCAATAGAGGAGATAAAGTGAGAAAGAGTGTACGGTGGTTGCGTGTGACAATCGGCGGTAGTAGCGATGACAATCGGCGACGGCGTTGATGAACAGTGATGTTGTCTTGAAATAGAGAGAGAGAGAGAGAGAGAGAGAGAGAGTCGCCAATGGAGGAGAGAAAGAAAGAGAGAAAGAGTTTACCGGTGGTTTCGTGGACAATCGGCGGTGGTAGCAACGTCAATCGGCGATGGTAGCGACGACAATGGGTGGTAGCAACGACAATCGTCGATTTTTGAATCTGAGTGAAGCTTCTGAGATTTGGTTTTTGAAAGAACATTCGAACCAACCAAAATCGATTTGATTCAAGTCAAATCGATTTCAAGTAAGCTTATGGAATCGTAGTGGTGAAAATTTTGAATCCGAACGCAGATTCTAAGATCTGGTTCTTAGAATGTTCTTTCAAAATGAGGGAGAGAGAGAGAGAGAGAGAGGACAGGGGCTGGTTTGGAGTGTGGATCTGTACTCGGGGAGAGAGAGAGAGAAGAGGCACTGCAAGCTAATGTTTTGAATAGGGAATGCGTGAGACGGAGATTTGGGCTAGAAGAAAGAGCAAAAGGGAGGAGTATTTTCCACCGTTGGATTGCATTAAGTTTTGGGCGGGATGTTGGTCTGTACCGTTAATTCAAAATATGTTTGAGACATTTTTACAACAGCTCTTAAAAAGCAGCCCTATTTTATTATATAGATTATTGCTTTGCGTCGAAGTAACCGTACATGTACTCAATGCCCTCATGCTAACTTTGTGTCTTATGATCGTCATTCATCTTGTCTTCATCCTTTTGTTTCCACCTTATCATTTGTTTACGTTCCTTCTTCATATAGGCAGGTTGTGTCATTGTCTAGATGGAAACTTGCTATGTCTAAAGAAATGAGTGCTCTTCATAAGAATCGGACTTAGGAGCTTACTACTCTTCCACTTGAGAAGAAAGCTTAGTGAAATATCTTCTAGATGAATCCGTTGAGCGCTTTAAAAAATGTGCTTTCTCACTAAGGGATATACTCAAACCTATGGTGTTAATTATTCAGAGATTTCCTCTCCATTAGCTCGTATTAACTCCATCTGAATAATTCTCTCCATTGCAATTAGTCGTTTTTAATCTTTATATCAACTTGACATAAACAAAAAAAAAATTCATGGTCTTCAAGAAGAGGTATATATGGAGTAGCCAACTAGTTATATTGTTGTTAGTCGTGAGTCCTTGTGTGGTGTTTTGTAAGGCACTAAGTCACCCAGTACCTGGTTTGATAGATTTAATTCGATTGTGCCTATGTATGGGTTTCGTCTTTCAACCTTTGATAACTCTGTTTTTGGTCGCTAATCTTCTGCTAACACTATTATATTGATTGTATATGTTGATAATATTATTATCTCTGATGATTACTCTATTTGCGTTGTTGATATGAAACGTCATTTAAAACGGCACTTCCATTCTAAAGACTTAGGTCCTCTTCGTCATTTTCTAAGGGCTCGACCTATTGACAATTAGATGGACTCCACAAAAAAGTTTGATCAGAACTGAGATAACTTTTTATGCATGTTGATCAATGTCAGCAATAAAGGTGTAATTTTTTTCCAACAAAACCAACTGACTGGCCAAACTAATCGATGTTTGATTTGTTTCTATACATTTTCAGTTTTGCTCAGTTTTAGTTTTACTCAAATCTATAATTTCGATTCAATGGTAAATTATGGTTTATATTCTCAAGATACCACCAAATTGAATATATTATTTACGAAGATGGGATGGCATACTGGGGTGTTGGAAATTTTAAGGCTTTTTTTGCGTTGTTTGGCTTTCATTTTCCCCTGCTAATCTTAGTTGTTCGTAAGCCATCCACAAATACAGCTTATATTTGCAACATCCAAAGGGCCACAACCGAGACACTCTCATCTTAAATTATCCCAGTTGTTCTAATACCATCTTTACTTCTTCTTACACTTCACAGTTCTTAGTTCTTCCTCCCTACACCTCTTAGTCTCAATCTCACTCACCGACCTCAACTCCTCATCTCACCCTCAACGTCTCTGGCCCTATCTCTTTCTATGGCTCAATCAATGTCCCCCTTTCCGATCTTGTATGGCGCAAGGCCCTAGCCCCCCTCTTAGGTTTTGTTCTTAATTGCATTTCATGCCAAGAGTCAAGGTCACTGGCACCGACTTTGTACTTGCACTCCATAAGGAAGATCTGAGGGTTTCTACATATGAGCTCATCTCCAACTCTCAACTTGTTTCACATTCCTGTCTATCTTACCCTCTCCACACAAGCGATGACTATGGGTTACCTCACCGCGAGACCCAAGGTAACTTTGAAACCATTTTTTCCTTAAATTAAATGGATCACTTGCTAGAGTTTTATGATTATTGTTTTGGTTTTCGTTAAAATTCACTCCTCTTTTACCATTTTAGAAAATCCTAATTTTTTGAGTATTTTTTGTTTGCTTAATCTTGTAATTTCTACTAGAAAATCCAACCCCTCAAAATCAAACCAAAACTGAGCACACTTAATTCAAATTGCCAAGTTCGATTTTGCAAACTAAACCTGTGTTTGGGCTAGCTTTTTTTTAGTGGCTTTTTGGCTTTTTGGCTTTTTTGTGTCAAATCATGACTTTTTGTGTCAAATTATGGCTTTTTTGTTAGAGAAAAAGTGAAAAAAGCTTGGCTTTTTTGTGAGAACCCAAACGAAGTTGCTTTTTTTAGTGGAAAAAGCCAAAAAGCCTGGCTTAAAAGCCAATCCAAACACAGGATAAGCGGTCTATTTTTGACTTTGTAGTCAGGGAAACCAATACCTTCCCTTTCGATGATAAATCTAGCAAAAAATGATCTAAACCAAACCGAGTATGCCCCTAATCAGCAATTTGTGGGAAAGTTGATTAATCTTAATGTTAGTTGTGTTGATATTAGGTATGTTGTTGATGTTAACAGTTAGTTTATCCATGCTACCCGTCAAGCACAATTTGATGCTGTTTGTTATATACTACGCTACTTGAAGCATGCCCTAGGTTGTGGGTTTGTTGTATCGCTCCTCTAATGTTTTGTCTGTGAATAGATATAGTGACGTTGATTGGGCTAGTAGTTTATCTTGATAGACCGTCTACCTCTGACTATTTTACGTTTGTTGGCGGCAATATGATCACTTGGCATAATAATAAATAGAATGTTGTTATTTGTTCTATCAGAGTATCGTGTTTTGGCTCATAGTGCCTCTAAAGTGTCTGGAGTTCCACCTCTTCTTCAGGATTTTTGTATCACGTCTCATACTTTTATGGAGATGTTTTGGGATGCCAATAAAAAAATTATTTTGTAATAATATAGTTATTTTTATCGCTAATAATTCTGGTTTTCATGAGCGCACCAAGCAAATTGAGCTTGATTGTCAATTTATTTGGGATCTATTTATAAAGAAACAACTTGCCACTCCTTATGTTCATTAAGATAATCAATTGTGTAATATTCTCATTAAACTATTAACTTGTTCTTTGTGCAATCGACCTCCAAGTTGAGCGTGTTTGATCTTTATGCTCTAGTCTAAGAGGAGTGTAAGAGTGTGTTCCTTTATGTTTATGTTCTCCAAGATATTTTTGTAATTGTCTTTACTGTAAAAATAATATAAATATACGTGCGGTGTAGTGGCTGATTAAACCTCTTTAATTATTGCCCTAAGTCTCCTTTATTCCTTCTCTCTCTTTTATTTCTATCTCCTTTCTTCTTATTTCTTCAAACCCTAAATCCCTTTTTACAATTCAACTATAAGGATGATAAAAATAATTGCAATCGCATCATGAAAGAGAAATGAGCAATGTTACATCAAAATTTGAGATAAAATTCTGGCCATTCTAAGAGAACTGTGAGATAATAGAACTAATCAGTAAACCCGATGAGAACAAAAAAAGGTGTATCTGAATAAGCATCGGATTAAATTTCAGTTTACCAGGAGCATAAATATCAACTTAGCAGTTTTAAGGATCAATCCAATGCATGTCAGACATAAAAGCCAACTTACATTCAGTTACCAAAGAAGTTATATGTGTGACTTCTTCTATTAAGGTCAGAATAATTTCAGCAGGATGTCCACCAGAGCAGCCAACCACAATATCATCACCATGTGTGTACTCTGCAGGTGAGGCAGCAGACATAGCAACCTCTGCAAACTGGCCAGGATATTCAGCCTCCCAATTCTTGAAAATTATTAGAAATTGCTTGAGGAAAATATAAAACAACTTTCTCTGTTCAGCCTGTAATAAAAAATTTAAAATATATATATATGAACTGCTATAGAAACAGAAGACTTAGGCATGACAAGAGAAGATGGCAATCTGAACAAATTAACAGAATCTCAAGATTTAAAGACAAACACTAAAGAATTGACAGATGAGCAAAGCATGTCTCGGTCAGGTTTATGTAACACAAACAGGATGACGCCAAAGTTCACACAGGATCTTTTTTTACCCCACTGTTTATCAAGGTCAGAACAACTTGACCAGCAGGAAGCCAAGACAAATAAGGGTTCGATTTGGCATATTCAGTGGCATAACTTTTTTCCCCTCTGGTTAACACATTAGCATAACATCTTAAGCCATATCAAACCAATACAGAAACCAGTGCAGAAGCCTGGTAAGAATTTGATGGAGAAGTTTTCCAGCTAAACTAAAGCTTCCACATCCTATTGAAAGAAAAATCAAAACCCATAGCTGTGGATATGAAGATGATGTCGACATAGACATACAAGTCAAGTGAAACTGGATTAAGATTGCCTTTTTAAACAGGGCATTCAAGTTAACACTTGAAAGCATTGCCTCTAAAAGAGCAGCCTCGGAAAAAACAAGCAAGCATATTTCAGATCTTAGCATGAATAACAACTGATACCTTGGATGTCCCACAATGTAAATCTCAATAATCAATATTGAATATGGTCAAACTCAGCCAAAAATCAGTGTCTACCTAAAAGTAGAAGACCTTTTACCAGTGGACAAAGGAGGAAAAATGAAGCATTAAACAAACAGGTAACGTTTTTATGATTGATGATTTTCCATAATAAATCCTTGTCACCAGCTGCCAAGTGGGACCCATGTAATAAAAAAGTCCATACAGGTAAGGTCTTAAGTCATTCTTAGGAGAATGATCTTTTATCCCATAAGGCACAACACCCACATCAACATAAATCTGTCTTTGTTTGGATTTTTTGTTTTCCTTTTGTTCCTTTTCTTTTTTTGGGTTTGGGGAGCAGTGTTGGTCATACATTGAATAGTTTTCCTTCAAAGTTAACAGTATACGTTTATATGTTTTTTTAATGTGGCTTTCCATTCAAGTTAACAATTATACATTGACTAGTTTCCTATGCTGAATAAAATGAGGGAGCTAAGCCACACACTATTTCAAAAAAAAAAAATTTTAATAAGAAAAGAAAAAACAGAACTCTCATAAGAGAATAGAGACAGAATGATCCTCATATTTTTCAGCCCCCAGTTAGGGGAAAGGTAACAGAAACAATAAATTCAGAAACCCATTAGAAAGAGGCATCAGGAACATACATCAAGGTAACATTTTGCAATCAATCACCAACCCGAACTTTGGTGTCAATTTTGTCAGGAACATTTGCACACTGATAAAAGCTAACACGTGGAAAATAAAAACTAACATGAGACAAACCATTCCCATAAAATACCTTATCAAAGGCATTCTCATATCTTCCCCAAAGTGTACTTAGAATGGCCTCATCACCATCAATGCTGAAAAGGAAAGGATTACGTAAAAGAAAAGGTTAACCAAGATAAAATGCTCAGAACTTTACTTCTGATTGGAGGGTAAATCAATAGGCTTTAAATGGATATAGAGAAACGTAAAAGGAAATTGAAATGAAAAGAATTAAAAAAAACTAAAGACTGACAAATCCCAAGAACAAGCACCCCTTAAGATAGATCTAGCAAATTTATGTTTACAACCCAAAAGAAATATAGAGGACTTGGAAATGAGGAACTGCATGATTAATGCTTGAACAGGTTATTTAACTGCCAAGAAAATTAGAAAACACAAAGAATAAGAAAAGCATCAATTAAGTTGCAGACTTATTCAAACACTATTAGTTGAACAACCTACCTACTCTTTTTTACTTACATGTACTTCCACCCTTGGATGGAAAAACTTAAAGTCAACCTGTTAGCAACATGGATGAAAAATTTTCAAGCGAATTGGCAAATAATTCGTATCAACAGAATTGGAGAAAAAAACCAAAACATTCATGGCAAAACTTCTAGATACTAAAAAAAGATAGCGCAGTGCACGGAAGCCTCAGGTTGCAGGAGCTAGTAAGGTCTAATTGTGAGACATCCCCACAATTTGCAAGTTATGTTGATGTAAGACAAATTACGAGGATGCTTTAGGGGCTGATTTTGATGGTTATTAATCTTGACAAATGCTACAGCAAATGGGTTGCTCCCAAGGTTAGATGAGCTTAGTTCTCCCTTTCTTCTTGTTTTTTATTTTTTATTTTTTGAAAAGTGAAAGTAATATCATTAAAGGCGCCGAGAGGGTTAACCAAGTATACACAAAGTTTACAAAGGCAAGAACCAAAAAACGTTTACACAAGGGACCCTACACAACCGGGAAATGCAAATCCCCCAAAAGATCTACCAATGAACCTAAAGAGAAAGGAAAATTCCCATGAAGCCAAAATAAGAGTGTCGAAAGCACCTCTCCTTTTGGAACAAGTAGAGAGCATTCAATAACCCTGAAACGATCTACAGTTTCGCTCTCTCCAAATGTTCCACGTCATGCAAAGAGGCACCATATTTCAAGCCATCCTGTTGCTCCTCCTCAGAAACAGCTTTGCCAACAAAAACAGAAAAGAAAGAAAGCTCATTCGCCAACCTCGGCATCCCCCAAGAAATCCCAAAAACAGAAAGAGCCAAGCTCCAAAAAATTGAGGCCACCGGAAAATATAGCAACAAGTGGTTCCCGGATTCTCTAGCCCCATTGCACATAGTTCTCTCTTTCTTTTTAAAGTTCCATTATGTTAGGTTTTTAAGTTTAGCAATCCCGTTTGACAAACATTTTTTGAATTGTATTTGTTTGACTTCGTTTCTTGTTCAATCTAGCGTGTGAATCTCATCCATGGTTGTCAATGTCAAGATTGAAATCATATGGAGTGAGAAAACTGAGTTTTAAAGGCCTCTTTCATGTTCTAAGAGTTTTTGCTCAAGCACAAGTCAGTCAACAAGTTGCAAAAAATAAAACAAAGGCTCTTTAGTTTAGTGCTCAACCCATGCTCGAGCACGAGTTTGCCGCCATTTTCGCAAGGTATTTTTTGAAGGCCTCAAAACACATCAAAACCCTAATCTTTGGAGCCGCCGCTTTCATATCTCTCAAGCCATGAAAGTTTCTAAGGCAAATAGTAAGTTTGTGCTCCAAAAACCTTGAGAGATTCAATCAAGATTGATAATTCTTTGATCTATGAAGTTCCATCTCAAGGTAGCTTCAACACTTCTTCAGCCAACAAGTTCTTTGAAGGATTTCAAAGGCGGTCAAGGGTTCTATGGTGGATTCCAATAACTATACTTCCACTACCATGGGTGTGGATTCATGGTTGGGTGGTAAGAATTTCTTATAATTATCGTTTAATTATAGTGCTTGATTTTCTGAACAAGGTCCCATAGTTTTTTTACCCTGTTGGAGGTTTTCCATGCTACAAAGCGCTCGTGTCTTTTGTGCTTGTTTGATTGCCTCTTTTATTCTCTTCAATATATCGTAATAGCAAATCAACCCCAAAAAGGAGTATTTATAGTTTTTCAATTGGTATTAGAGTGGGTTCACTATGTTTTTATTGAAATTTTTTTTTTCAAAAATTGTGATCCTGAATTTGATTTGCTATGATAGATATGCCCAAAGAAGGCTCTTCCACTGTTAAACCTCCACTCTGTGATAGCAATAATTTTCAATATTGGAAAGTCAGAATGAGAACTTTTTAAAAATCTATTGATGAAAGATTTTGGTTTTCCGTTATCAATGGATATACCCAACCTAATGTAATCATTGAAAGAGTGTCTGGTCCCAAACCTATTAAAGGTTGGGATAAGACTAATTTTGAAGACATTGGATGAAATAGCAAAGCATTGAATGCAATCTTTAACGATGTAGCACCTGAATAGTTTAAACGTATATCTACATGTGACACTACTAAAGATGCTTGGAATATTTTGTGTGCTACTCATGAAGGCACTGAGAAAGTTAAAAGATCAAAACTTCAACGACTCACCGCCAGTTTTGAAACAATAGTAATGCTTGAAAAAGAGTCTTTTGATGATTTTTATGGAAAACATAGTAACATTGTGAATGCTTGCTATAATCTCGGTGAAAAAAAATCCTAAAAATAAAATCATTAAGAAAGTTTTGAGATCTATGCCCAAAAGGTTTTGACCAAAAGTTACTGTGATTGAAGAGATTGAAAATCTAGATACTTTAAGTATTGAAGAATTGGTCAGAAATCTTTAAACCTATGAGGTCGTTTTGCATGAACCCCAATCTAAATGTCAAAAACAAAAAGATGTGGATTTTTCAAGTTCTAAGGTTGACGCAAATGACTCAGATTGTGATGACGAAATGAATCCTAAAACATTAGCTATGTTTCTCAAAAATTTTAAAAAGCATTCTAAAAATAAAAAGCCAAATGTTAAAGGAAACTTCAATAAAATGGGCAATGAGAAATTGAAAACTAATTCTTCTAAAGGGAATCAGAAGAACTGTGGGAAGATACGATCACAAGACATTCAATGCTATGAATGCAAAGAATTTGGTCACATAGCACCAGAATGTCCTGACAAGCAAAAGAAAAAGAAAGTTTACTCTGTAATCACTTGGAATGATAAAAGTGAACCTGAAGAATCTGAGTTTGAAGAAAATGAAAATAGTGATGGAGGTAATTTCATTGCTTTTGTTGCTTCTGTCTATTCTAATGGAAGTGATTCTAAGACTGAGTTAGATATTGGTTTGATAGGTTCAAGCAGTGACAATCCTAAAGAGAATGAGAGTGAGGACGGTGAGGATCTAGAGAACTCTAATGCTTTACGTGAGTCCTATGCTAAGCTTTATATTGAGAGTTTGAAAATGACAAAAGTTGACTTAAAAGTTATCTCAAAAGCTTAGGGTTCTTGATAAAGAACGAGAAAAAAATGATGCAAGACCTAACTAAAGCTCAAGCTCTGATAGGAAAATTAAAGTCAAATAGGGAAATGTTGTGTAGCAAACTTGCTGTGTGAAAAGGAGAGGAATGATATGTATGTTTTGAGTCAAACCAAAAAAACCCAAATAGATGTCCTTGAAAAGGAACTATGTGCCAGTCAAAACTCTAAGAAAGTTCTTGAATTGAAATTTTCTAAACTTGAAAATGATTAATCTAATGCTCAAGCTACTTTCAAGAAGTTGAATACAGATACCAAAGCTTTGGATGGCATGCTTGGTTTGCAAAAAGCTGCATCAAACTGAACAAGGCTTGGATTTCAAAAAGGTGCTTCTTCTTCAAATAGTGGAGGTAAAAATGTATTTGTTAAGTCTAATGTTGCATCATGTGTAAGGAAGGCTGACACAAATGGTCATGTTTTAAAAAACTCTAAGCAAAGTAAGTTTGTTCCAATCTGTCATTATTGTGGAGTCAAAGGACACATTAGACCATATTGCTTTCAATTGCACGGTAATTTGGATTACAATCCTAGATATGTTATTGTTCTTACGAAAGGTAAGTTGTTTGATTAGTTGAATGAACTCGAGAATATAATGACTTATCCCATGATTAGGAGAGCTTCAAATCAAAGACTGAAAATGATTTTTCTAAAGCAATACCCATATCCTATGCTTCAAAAGACTGAATCAAATTTAGGAGAATTTGGGTAAAGAAAAGTAATTTAGACGGTTTTCTTGCAAGTCAAAACCATTAATTTTGTTTGAGTTACCAGTTTATGAGTCTCATTAGAATTGTTTTTTGAAGTTTTCATTGTTTTAATCTTTTTTTGTGTGTTCTTCTTGAGTCGTATAACATATAATCAAAAAGAAAACAAAATTGTGTTTTTGCTCATGATGATCTTGAAGACTCTTGAAGTTCATGTTTTCTTTCTTATCTCTCCAAGAGCATTTTCATTTTGATTAAGTGTGTTTATGGGCAATGGTTGGAAATTATATTTCTATGATTGAGATATGAATTTCATGATTTCTTTTCAAAATCTATGCACTTGTATGATCTGCATCAATGGAAAGGTTCCCGCATTTGAATTCAAATTTTTCTATGGACCTTTCTCAACTGACTAATATTGGGTTTTCATAGATTGACCCTCGAGTTAGAATTCTCTTGTTGATGTTACTTATGTTCGCTTTATGCTTCTCTATGGTACGAGGTGCGCCCGTCTCTCTGTGAAGACGATGATTGGGAGTAATCCACCTTTGGAGCCCATGAAGGCAAAGAACCCGAAGACTGCAATTGCCTATGCTACGAAGGAGGAGAGTAGGGTTGCAGGTCCGTGGGAGTTTGGGGAGTTAGTTTTAGCTAGTAGTAACAAGAGGGAGGTGTTTCAGAGGTTTGAAGAAGACCCAGAAACCCTAGCCCTTGAAGATCCTAATCTGTACAAGAGATGTTTGGCACGTGACTTGAATAAAAAATCACGTGAGCATTCTAGCGGGGGATTTGAATTTGAATTAAAGCTCTGGCAGTTGGAATTGGAAAAGTGTCTTGATGTGATCCTAGACGGCCGGTCAATCATGTGGGTCTATGGTCCACGTGGAGTAGAGGGGAAGAGTACGTTTGCTAAGCACCTGTGGACCAGGGGGTTTGGTTTTATAGTAGGGGAGGCAAGGAGGAAAATATATTTTATTTGTATAGCTTAGAAATTAAGAATCATATAACCTTTGATATTCCGCGTGATAAACAAGAATATGTTAATTATAGTGTAATTGAGTCTTTAAAGGACAGAATAATCGTAAACACAAAATACGAGCCCATGTACGTCGTTGATACTTGTACGAAAGTCCATGTAGTTGTATTTGCTAATTTCCTTCCTGATTATTTAAAAATTAGTGAAGACAGGATAAAATTAATTAATTGCTGAAAGAAGAGTGTTTAACAGGGTTGAAATGTCGTCCTCAATAGATATTCATTTTTAAATATGTCGGTGACAGCTGCCCTCCACTGCATACAAGTGGGTTACACCATAAGTAAGAAGAAAGAGAATAGAGAAGAGATACTTATAAAGAACCCTGGAAGGGTCTAATTGTCTTTTAGCGGCAAAGCCTAATATAATATTACAAGTTTTGCCCCCGCGAGCCGTTAGGCTCGTGTTGGGTCCCACCACCACGTGGGTGACGTCATAAAGTAAGTGGGCCCCACACGGTCCAGATTATGTTGTCCGGTATTATATCCCACTTGTATGTAGTGAAGGACAGCTGTCACCGACAAGATTTAAAAGCAAATAGTAAAAAGCACTCTACAGTGGGAAGTGGAATATTTTTTCCACCTTTATTTTGAATTTGAAATTAGAATCCGAGGTAACAGAGATATTATATCCCGCCGTAGAAATATTTTTAATTATAAATTAAATAAGTATAAAAAATAAAATAAATAAAATTAAAATATTCACCTTGCTAGTACAATAATTATATAACCCACTTGGGGGAAAAAAAATTTCAACGAAAGTTTCATGTCATGAATAGTAAAGATATATGGGGAGATTAAAACTATTCTCCTCGAAGAGGAATAATTCCTATTTAGTCATCTTTTCTTTTTTCAAGTAGTATTTCTGATATAGATGGCATCCAATGTTGTATATCCCTCACTATTAATTTCCATGCATAGATGTAATCCCTTAATAATAGTCCCCAAATTAAACAATGGATCCTCGATTTGGAGACATTTTCTGTTCTCTACCTACTGACCTCCATTGTGAAATAAGAAAAAATTATTTCCAGCATTATGTGGATGATTCACATGAATACTTATTTTTTCGGAAGTAGAAAATCCTGGGAGAAATTGTCTCAGTTGCTGCACGTGGAATGTACACGTGGGGAATGAGAATGGATGCTTCCCATCTTGGAGTCTTCTTCCGTCGACTGTTGGAGAGAGGAGACTATAGGCTCGTGGTGTTAAAAGGGGAGCTGCCCCATAAGGTAATGGAAGACATTGCCTTCACTGCTGATAATAACTCTGATGATGGAGGGTACTATTCAGACTCAGTAAATGATTGCATGGTGGTCGTACAAGATGCTATCCATCGAGGAGTCTTTTTAGCCTATGGCATAGTCATTCTTCAAGAAGAATGCATTGTGCAGTTAACCACGGAGATGCTCTACGTGAATAATGTAGTAGTTAGTCCATATGGGATATTTGGGATCCCACAGCAAAAACTCAATGTATCAATGATTAAATAAATTCAATTAATTTAGTTTCAGTTTTATCTTACTATATTATTTTACATCACCGTCGCATGATAACGTTAACACCACATTGTGTTCATCATTATAAAATTGTTTAGTTTATATAATTATCAAGGGGTAAATTAACCCGCTTTTGTTGCTATATATTGTTCAGCTTTATAGAGGTTTATTATGCAAATCTGTGTTGTTTATCAACTACTGATTTCCATCCAACATAAATTGAATTGTCTAAATACGACTTATTCATTGAAATAAAACGTTAATAAAATATTCCCTATTGTAGAATAATATATTGGATTCTTCTTGAAGAATGACAATGTCATAGGCTGAGAAGAGTCCTCAACGAATAGTATCTCGTACGACCACCATGCAATCATTTACTGAGTCCCAATAGTACCCTCCATCATCAGGGTTATTATCAACAGTGAAGGTAATGTCCTCCATTACCCTATGGGGCAGCTCCCCTTTTAACACCACGCATCCACAGTCTCCTCTCTCCAACAGCCGACGGAAGAAGACTCCAAGACAGGAAGCATCTATCCTCATTCCCCACGTGTACATTCCATGTGCAGCACCTGAGAATTTCTCCCAGGATTTCCTCCTTCCGAAAAAGTAAGTATTTATGTGAATCCTCCACATAATGTTAGAAATAATTTTTCTTTATTTCACAACGGAGATTAGTAGGCAGATTACAAAAAATTTCTCCAAATCGAGGATCCATTGTTATGGGACAACTACTCTTTACGAGACTCTATTTATATTAATTAGGGGACTACTATTAAGGGGTTACATCTGTGCATGGAAATTATTTTTTCAATTTATGTCACATCTATAATAAAGCAATATATTCCTTTTATTTTAACTGCAAAATCATTAGGTTAATAGTGAGGAATATACAACATTAGATGCCATCTATATCAGAAATACCACTTGAAAAAAGAAAAGATTACTACATAGAAATTATTCCTCTTCGAGGAGAATAATTTCAATCTCCCCATATATCTTTACTATTCATTACATGAAACTTCGGTTGAAAATTTTTTCCCCCCAAGTGAGTTATATAATTATTGTACTAGCAAAGTGAATATTTTAATTTTATTTATTTTATTTTTTATACTTATTTAATTTATAATTAAAAATATTTATATGACGGTATATAATATCCCTGTTATCTCGGATTCTAATTTCAAATTCAAAATAAAAGTGAAAAAAATATTCTCACTTCCCACTGTAGTGTACTTTTTACTATTTGCTTTTAATCTTGTCGGTGACAACTATCCTCCACTACATACAAGTGGAATATATTACCAGACAACATAATCTGTACCATGTGGGGTCCACCTACTTTATGATATCACCCACGTGGTGGTGGGACCCAACGCGCGCCTAACAACGCGCGGAGGCAAAACCTGTAATATTATATTAGGGTTTGCCCCTAAAAGACAATCAGACCCTTCCAGGGTTCTTTATAAGTATCTCTTCTTTATTCTCTTTCTTATCACTTATAATGTAACCAGTAAAGCCAGACCCCTAGGTGAAAACTTCTATAAATATGGCCAGACTTCCCCCTTCTTTTAGAGTTTAAGAAAAATCACTATTCCTAACCTATCCTCAGTGCAATTTATTTGCACAATTTGTACTAGATCACATCTGGTCACTCTTCCTATCATACAACCTACCTATATAAGGGTTGCTACAGAAACCCATCAGGATAATGAGCCTCACCTACACATTCTTCTGCAAACGGAGAAGAGGTTCAACATCACAACTCCTCAACACTGCGATATCAAGGACCCACAAGTGCTGAATAGGTCTTTCCATCCAAATATATAAGTTCCACGTTCTGATGCCCACGTGGCAGACTACATAGCAAAGGATGGACATTTCATTGAGAAGAGAGTACTCAAGGCAACCAGGCGAAGTCCAAAAAAAATAGGAATGTTGTCTGGACAACTATCTTGGCTGAATCTACTTCTAAATCTGACTTCTTATTTAGAGTACAATCCCAACAACCATTTATATAGTTCACACAACTGCGTCACTTGGAATACGCAGCCAGTCAACAATGGCCAGAGCCCACGGCTGTCTACACACCAAAGTGGACATCTTTCCCTAATGTCCCGCAGACCAGTACGATTTGATATATGGCTTGACAAAAGGACTACATATACGCATATGTTTTACTTTTGTCTATTCGTTCTTGTTTCGTGCTCTAAAAGTTGATTGAGTGCCCAATCCAATGCCATTTTATGTTCCTTTGCGCCCATCGCACACCACCAACACCTCTTCAGCGCTATTTTCTGCCTTTTGAGGTCAATGAGCGCCTAACCAGTGCCCAACTTGCGCGCGAGCCAACCCGAGCCTTATCTAACTCTTTATGCGCCATCTGTCATGCCAAATTCCCCAAGACCACTTTATTTTCACACTGAATAAATTACTTTGTCTACCTCTGGGGGAGTTATACTTCCACTACCTTTTTTTTTCTTTATTCGCCCCTTTTTCTTTTTAGGTCCAAATGGTTTATTCTCTTGGAACATTTTTATTATTATTTTTTTAGGTGTTTATCTCTTTAGGTGTGTAATCATTTTACCCACCCACATTTTATTTTTGTGGGAACATATTTTTTTTAGTCTTTGTTTTTAAAAAAACAATTGCAAATATTTTCTTAAAAAGAATTGATTTTTTTTTAAAAATTCAAAATAGATTTTTTTTATTGTATTCCTTTGACAATTCATGCCAAAAGGGGGGAGAATAGTGAGATGTTATTTATCGTTGTTTATTTTTATTATTATTTTAGTATGGTTAATGTGTGTTATTGTTTTGCAGCTCACAGATCCTTTCTCTTATTTTTTTATTTGTTTATTGGGTTGGGGTTAAGGTTTTTATATTATTAGAAGTGTTTTGTCACGGAATTGCCAAATGGGGAGTTTGTTAGGTTTTTTAGTTCCCATTTGACAAACACTTTTTGAGTTGTATTTGTTTAACTTCGTTTCTTATTCAATCTACCGTGTGAGTCTCATCCCAAGTTGTTAATGTCAAGATTGAAATGATATGGAGTGAGAAAACTGGGTTTTATAGGCCTCTTTCATGTTCTGAGAGTTTGGGACCAACCCGTGCTTAAGCACGAGTCAGGCACCAGATTGCAAAATATAAAACAAAGACTCGTCAGTTTCGTGCTTGAGCACGAGGTGGGAGCCATTTTGGCAGGGTATTTTTTAAAGGTCTCAAAACACATCAAAACCCTAATTTTTGGAGACGCCGCTTACATATCTCTCAAGGATTGAAAGTTTCTAAGAAAAATAGCAAGTTTGTACTCCAAAAACCTTGAGAGATTCAATCAAGATTGATGATTCTTTGATCTACAAAGTTCAATCTCAATGTAGCTCCAACACTTCTTCAGACAACAAGTTCTTTGAAGTATTTCAAAGGCGGTCAAGGGTTCTTTGGTAGATTCCAAGAACTATAGAAGTCTCTTTGATGGATTCCAAATGCAATCAAAGATTCGTGGATTTGTATCGGTTGAAGATCAAGCTCTAAGGAGATAGTGAACGTGGATTCGGCAAGATTTCTGTATAGACATGAGTGTAAATTCACGGTTTGGTTGTAAGAACTTCTTGTAACCATCGTTTGATTATAGTGCTTAATTTTCTAGACGAGGTCCTGTGAGTTTTTATCCTGTTGAGGGTTTTCCACCTTAAAAATAGCTTGTGTCTTTTGTGCTTGTTTGATTGCCTCTTTTATTCTCTTTAAGTGTATCGTAATAGCAAATTAACCCCAAAACAGGAGTATTTTTGGTTTTTCACATTATTTTTTGGGCAGCAAAGTTTTATTAATTTCTGGCTTGATTCCTTAATTATTAACTTATATCTATTTGATTTTACATCAAACTTATTGAACAAAGCTTGGGTTTCATCTTATATAATTTTATATTAGTATGTATGCATTTTGTATAATAAATTTATGTTTACGAGGCTATCATTATTAATATTAAGGACGTTTAACTTCTTAATATTTTTTTACACAAGTACGAGAAGTTATCTATAGCCTATAGGTACAATACATTATACGTGAAGTGAAGAATCAAATACATCCAGCAAAAGAAAAAATCTCTGTAGAAACTTTCAAGTTTCAACTCGTGTAAAAATTGGTACACAGATTGGATAATATACTTAAAATATTAAACAAACCCACCAAAAACAATTTTGAACCCCAGAATTTTGATTCATAAACAAAAACATGCCTATCGGTAAAGTTTCCTGAAACATTATGCAAAGAATTTTTAAAAAAAACATGGTTTTACACCCAACAACCGCATCGTTACCATTGTGGCAACCACCACCGTTGTTTAAAAGCTTGAATGAGTTAGGTCTATTAACTAAGCTTAATGGCATGGTAGAGCTAGAGTCTAGGTAATGCTAGCAATAGAATCTTATTGACATAGAAATGTAGAAAATTAAGAGAATAAGGAGGAAGAGGAGGAGGAGAGGACAAAAAAGAGAAAGAAAAGTCTAAAAATCACTCCTAGACGTGTTAAGGCATGGCACCTAGCTACACAAGACAAATTGAACAAATGTCTCTTCTATTTTAATAGCCCAATGATGTCTCATTCCTTTTTGGTTGAGATGCTAAACAACTACTTTCTTGTTGGCCTTAGGTAATGACATTTATGTGTTTAATTATCATTAAATAAAATACATGCCACCATCACCATTCCTATTCATTCTAGTGAGGGAAACTTTGAGTTAAATTGTTGGCACGTTTAAAGAAGATGGATGCTTGGAAGTCTTACGCAATAAGAGGGTATCATGTGTCTATTTCCTAACTTCTATTTGATAATAATAACATCATATCCTCTTGGCTAATGAGTTACTGGGTTCATTTCGTGTTTTAACGAGCGAGGGTTGAGGGTTCCAATGGGCAAAGTGGAGGTATACAAAGGTTAGTCATAGGTGGAAGATCGGATTTGAAGGAGTTTTAGCACTTGTGGAGATTTGCTACAAGTCAAATCGCATGTGGAAGGGAGTGGTAGAGAAGGTTTGCAAATTAAACAACACTTTAAGCATGGTAAAAGCTTTGAAATAAAATTCACCTTTTAAAAAACATGCAGGTCGCATATAGCATTTGTTATGAACCATAACAAGGGTACAAAGAATAGCAGAGCAGGAGGATACAAGTGTATGGTCCAATTTTAAGGTGTTCTATTTATTAAAAAAAAAATAGACATCTGGAGAAATAATCGGACCAAGTTACCTTCTATTGCTTTGCAAAGCTCATAGAATCGTTATTTACTTGGCTCACTTTATAACCACAAAATTCAACGACCAAACAGATGGAATTTTAAATTTTAAATAAACAGATGATATGACCAATTCGTAAGCACAAATACCTGAAACAAATTCTTGGAGTTGGAGGAGAAAACCTCTCCAATTGGGAACCTGAACCAGACTCTGTACCATGACCACTAGATGTCCTTTGAATAAGGTCAGCAACACCCTTAACGATGTTCATGCTTCCCCACCAGGACTTGTAAAACAATCAGGACTTCATAAGCTAGCAATCAATGAATGAACCCATCATTTTAGCCAATCTCAACTTTCCTGTTTCTATAAAATGAAAAACCACAGTTAAGTTCGCTGAAGAGTTCCAAACACTTTAATTAGCAAGCATCATCAAGAGTAATCCACTTCACTTGCAATTTACTGAAATTAAAGAAAACTAGAAGTGTAAGTATTTTGCGAAACATACAACATAGTCACGTGAATTATCGACAAAAATCCAATAATTATAACAATCTTGGACCAAGATTTATCACGAATAGATCAATAAGGTGATTATTAATGTGAAACTAAAATACTCACACTTCCATAAAATTCAATTTAAAATTCGAAGACAGTAAGTTCCAATAAGATCCGTTATAATGAGATAAAAATCAATACATGCAAAAACACAAAGGAACATTTATACATATATATGCAGCAATAACTTGAAGATTACGATGAGATTTGAACTCATGCAGGAATGAAAATGAAAGAAAATGAAGTGAAATTAAAAATCGAATTCTACATATTTTGATCGATAGATTACATCTTGTACACGGTATTGGTCGTCGGTGGTTAATGATCGCAAAATTCTTGCGAACACATGAAAATGCTATGATATGTATGACAGTCAAGCGTACTTGATCAAATCGAAGGGCTCGATCCCCCCATAGGATGCCCTAGATTCTTGCGGTGCAAGATCTGAAACGCTGGATTTTCTTCGAGCTTCGAAGCTCCAATGGCGTCAGCAACGACTCGGGGATTCACGCAGATACGGAGATATAGAAACAGAGAGAGAAATTGGAAATACAACGAAGCGCAGGAGAATATTTATTTGCGTGATAAATACGAAATAGACCCTGAAGTCCTTTTTAATATTAGAACTTGCCATTTTCATTTAGATAATAGGGTCGGTGGCTGCCAAACGAGGTTTTAAAGGGTGCGATTGCAAAGCACCTCATCCATCGGGGTTTTTCTATGATTCCCCAAGATAGTTTTGGGCCATGGTATCCAAATTAATTTGGACCCTTGGATGATAATTAAAATGCATATGGACCATTGATTAAAACTTTAATAATATTAAGAAAAAGCAAAGTGATTTTTCCTAATTCCAATGTGATTTTTTATTTTTTTCGCCAAAATTCAAAGTTACAATATTTTTACCAGGACATATAATCACTTTTACCACTATATATGAAAATTTATACTATTTAATATCAAAATTCCTACCATTACATATAACCAATAGCTAAACTCAATATTACAAATGTTACCACAACAAATTACAACTTTTACCACAACAAATGACAACTTCTATCGCCATATATGACAATAGTTACAACTACATATTACAACTTGAACTATGTGACAAAACTATTTTTAGTAGCTAATGTGTCGTATGCATTATTAAAATAAAAGGTGTCAGAAAAATTGTATTAAATTAAAAGTAATATATTAAATTAAATGTGCAAGAAAAAGTGTATTAAATTAGAAACAATGTATTAAATTAAATGTGTAAGGAAAAATGTGTTTCTACCACTCAAAGTGACCACTTTTACCATAGGACATGACTACTTCTACCACTTAATATAAGTATTGAAAGTAATGTATTAAATTAAAGGTGTAGGAAAAAGTGTGTTTTTACAACTATATGTGACCACTTCTACCACAAGATATGGCCACTTCTGCCATAGAATGTAACCATAAGATGCCAAGTGATAAGTTAATGGTGTAAGGCCAAAAGTGTTTCTACCACTCAAGATGACCACTTTAACCACTGGATATGTCACGCCCCAAACTCCAAATCACGTGAAACATTCGAAAACAACCCAACATGATACTCAACCCGAGAGCACACTCTCAAAAGTAAACCATACATCCATTTTATATAAAATGCCAAACGACAAATAATACATGAGGCTCCAACGCCAAAAGTATATACTACACGGCCCCAACGCCGGAAAACATGTTACAATATACATGTAACAAAAAGGAATACTATAATTCTTCCACTCCTCCAGCAACCTCCTGATCAACCTGCGTGACCGGTACTTGAAAATATTTTATCCCGCACCGTGAGTCAAGGCTCAGCAGAAACTAGACAAATATGTAATATAAACAAAACATGCTAGGAAATCGAAGTGCGATTTTTGACTCTCTTTCAAGCCATTAAAAATAATTTTACATGCAAGGGAAAGCGATGATACAAACCATGTTTTGACTCGCACACAAGAGTCTTAAAAATAGTTTAAAATATGGTTTTTCGATTATGATTCACACACATCTTAAAAAAAAATTTGGAAACTGGTCTATCTGTCCCATAATGCAGTTCATGCCAGCCGTGATCAATGCGTCTTGTCGGACTTTCACCGACGGGTCACCGCCCAATCAAGCGTCTTCTCAAACTTTCACCGACGGGTCGCTACCCAATAGACGTGCCTTCTTGAACTTTCACCGATGGGCCACCACCCCATTAATGCACCATACCATTCATATCCATGCAAACCTAAACCAGGAATTAATACATAATCACGTACTATTACTACGTATCACAAATCACATCACATATAACGCTACCGAAAGCCATGTAAATCACATTACATAATCCATGCATGAATAAACTACAGCTATAGCATGCATAAAGCCTGTTATAAAAGCACATAACCACATATAACCTCACGCCACGACGCTACTCGCCACATAACCCAACAAGTCATCACATGCCACACACACGTCATTCGACTCCCGAACGACTCGCCCACACCAGGATAACCAACACCTAACCTGGAGGTCAACACCCGAACCTCCCTCAAACCGATTCTCACCAGAACCAATACCTCAAAACGGAACCACGAACCCACACTAAACCCACATAACCACCACGCACACAATCGTGCTTCGCATCCACATCTCGCATCCACACGTCATCCGCAAGGACGACACCTAACCAAACACCCGATGCCACAACCCGACCCCCAGGCCACCACACGACCAACCGAACCCCCAAAAGAAATCCACAGGTAATTGAATCAACTAATCCCATAATTAATCAATTGAATACCATAAACACCGATTGACAACCAATGAACCAATCCAAAATCACAAAACCAACAGCTCACAACTTCAGTCGACTGGACCTATGAGTTCAGTCGACTGAACCCCAAGAACTATGATCCAGTCAACTGAACCTATGAGTTCAGTCGACTAAACCCACGTAGAAACCATTTTTGAGCTACGAGTTTAACCCTCCAAGCCTCGAATCGAAGCCTCCAAATACCGATTTAACACCCTCAAACATACCCACACCTAGGTCTAACACCAAGATCTCAAAAGAAACTCCCTACGCCCGATTCCATCCACAAAATCGACAAAAAATCAGGTTTAAGCCCCAAAACCCATTTTGATACAAAATCAAATCTGCAGAGATCTAACTGGCAAAAAAACACCTGAATACCCATAGCACCCTTATACTACATACATGTTTAGAATCTTATATCGGTGAGTTAAAAACTCGATGCCTCGATCCACGAGCAAAATTGAGTTTTGTCGAAATCAAAATCTGACTGAAGGGCTGCGTAGTCCACGATGCTGATATCAAGAATCCGCAGTCTGATCGTCAAAAATCGAGTCCCGGGCCCCCGAGAACTTAGAGAGAAGGTAGTGAGAAAATAAAAAACTTAGCAGTTAAGTTTCAAAAAATATCTTTATGAAAATATCTAACTCCAAATATTTTATAGGTCTCTAAAATATTTTTTTTTAAAATTTTTTGAGAATCATGCCACAACGGCCCACAGTCTCGAGAACCTACCCTACATGCATATCTAAACCCGATCATGCATCAAAAGTATTAAAAATATGCTCAGAGAAAACACGTAACGCGCATCTAAAAATGCTGAAAAAAGAAAAACGGGTCAGGGTCTCACAGGATATGACCACTTCTACCATGTAATGTGACCATAGGATGCCAAATGGTATTGTTAGATCTAGGCAACCTAAGATGGTGGGTGAATTGGGTCTTTTCAAGAAATAAAGAATTTAAAACTTTTTCAAAAATCTTTTAATATTGCAATAAGGTAGGGTATGCAAGTATATAATCAATGCAAATATTAAAATATGAGGGATAGAGAAATAGAACCAAACACCATGGATTTATAGTGATTCAGCTTTATCCTAGCTTACATCCACTCCTGAATATCTCCCTTGAGTATTTCTGCTATCTAGAATACTTTCGGGCGTATTCCAAGCCTTTACAAGCTTTAAGATTCCACTTGAGCTATCTGAATGTTTACGGGCACATTCACAAACCTGTTACAGCTTCAAGAAGATCTTATAAAAATAAGCCTATATTTTCTTCTAATCTCTCTCGAACTCTTCTTTGATGAGTTTTACTCACTCACTCAAAGGCTAACAGGGTGACTCACTCTAGATTACAAAAAAGATATGTAATGAATAAGGAACACTCACTCTCTTTACAAGATAGATTTACAATAAATGAAATGGTAAAGAGAGATGAG
>JAOTRH010464438.1:0-27948 GCA_034768845.1 Heliamphora exappendiculata
TGTATAATCTGTCAGAACCTATGACCCGATCTTCTATGCAGCACGCACCGAGTCAAATACTGGATAGAATATACGGAATATGCATTCATACATCATAAATATAAATATGAAACCTTAAATACAAAACTATCTCAAATGTTTCTCATTAATATGCTAGGGAATCAGAATAAAATACATAAAAAGCATAACTTTTCAGTATACATTCCCAACAGCACTAGACCCGACATCTATTTTTTCGTTGTCACGGTTAGAAGATATCAGTGTAATTTGGGGAAGGAGTATTAAACAGCGGTAAAACACAGAATCAAGTACTTGAAAAGAACTAAGGATTATATGTTGGTTTACCAGACAAATGGTCTAGTACTTTTGGAGTACACATACTCAAATTTTCAGTCAGATAAGAATTTTTGAAAGTCTATCTCGAGATATGTATTTATCTTAGGAGGTGGAGCAATAAGTTAGAGGAGTATCAAGCATTCCTGCATTGCTGGTTTCACCATGGAGGCCAAGTATGTGGTAGTTTCTAAAGCAATCAAGGAGGTCGTTTAGCTCAGGAACTTCCTGCTGGATTTGGATGTGGTGCCTTCAGTACAGTTGGCTATTATACTTTATTGTGACAATAGCGAAGCGGTTGCCAACTCGGAGGAACCAAGAGCTCACAAGAAATGAAAGCACATTGAACGTAAATATTACCTGATACGAGAGATTGTACAGAGGGGTGACGTTGCTGTGACTAAGATTGTATCAGAAGACAACCTTGTAGATCCTTTTACAAAGAGCTTACTAGCTAAGATTTTTGATAGTCACATAGAGGGCATGTGAGTCAGATGTATAGCAGTATGATCAAAGGGTCATTGTCAGTACCAATGCCTGATTCTTGAAAGAAGATTATGTAATGGACCACAAGTCCAAGAGTAGATATGTTCTAGAAATGCTGAGAGAAAATATCAGTAGTACAGGAGACGCCCCACGGGCAAATGTCATTGATGTCCTATTGGTTTATCGTAGTGGGAGGATTATCGGAACATGTGTAGATCTTGAACCAAATGAGGGTGCTACCATTAACATGTCAATTTCACAACCAGAGGAGCATGTGGGTGATAGTGTATGGGGTTCAGAATCAGTACAACGTGTCACTGCTAGCACACAGACGTAGAAAGTGTCTCTTCGTTGTGGGAGGGTTGTTCGTCAACCCGATTAGTAAATGTTCTTGGGAGAGTCTTTTAGCAAGATCTCGGTAGAACTGAATACTAAACCTTGTAACTACATTTAAGCACTCTAAGATAAAGATGCAGGGATATGACATAGGGCTATGAATTTAGAGATGGAGTTTATGTACTCTAATCAGGTCTGAGAACTTGTAGAATCACCCGTAGGGATTAAATCCATCAGATGCAAATGGATCTATAAGAAGAAGAGAGGAGTAGACGGAAAGGTGAAAACCTTCAAAGCTAGACTTGTTACAAAAGGGTTTACTCAAAAAGAAGGGATCGATTATAAGGAGACATTTTTGTTGGTAGCTATGCTTAAATCTATTCGAATTCTCTTATCCATTGTAGCTCATTTCGATTACAAAATTTGGTAAATGGATGTTAAGATAACTTTTCTTAACGAAAGTCATGACGAGTGTATCTATATGGTACAACCATATAATTTCATAGCAAATGACTAGGAGC
This sequence comes from Heliamphora exappendiculata, assembly GCA_034768845.1. Taxonomy (NCBI): domain Eukaryota; kingdom Viridiplantae; phylum Streptophyta; class Magnoliopsida; order Ericales; family Sarraceniaceae; genus Heliamphora; species Heliamphora exappendiculata. The sequence continues at coordinate 1,677 of JAOTRH010464438.1, forward strand.
ACATGTCATGCAAGCTTAAGAGATACATTTATGGACTTAAGCAGGCACCTAGGTTTTGGAATACTCGGTTTGATTAGGCCATTAAGTCTTATGATTTTGATGAAAGTCCTGACAAGTACTGTATGTACAAGAAGCATGATAGAAGCGTGGTGGTATTTTTAGTACTTTACGTGGATGATATTTTGCTCATCGAAAATGATGTGAGGGTGTTATCTTCAGTGAATGTATGGTTATTCGGCCAGTTCGATATGAAAGAGTTAGAAGAAACCAGTCACATCCTCGGGATCAAGCTTATGTGAGATTGAAAATAGAGAATATTAGGCTTATCACAAGCTACTTATATCGAAACCGTCCTTACTCGTTTTAATATATAACATTCCAAGAAAGGGTTTTTCTCTTTCAGACATGGAATCACTCTATCCAAGGATCAGTGTCCTAAGAGACCGAATGAGATAGATAAGATGAAGGCGGTTTCTTAAGCTTCGGCAGTGGCAAGCCTCATATATGCTATCATTTGCACAAGATCCAACATCTATTTTGCCGTTAGCATGGTTAGAAGACATCAGTCTAAATCGAGGAAGAAGCATTGGACTGCGGTAACACACATAATCAAGTATTTGAAAAGGATTAGAGATTATATGTTGGTTACGAGACAGATGGTCTAGTACATTTGGAGCATATAAACTCGGATTTTTCACTCCTCAAAACTCTGTTTTCATCCCTGTGTTTTTTAAAAATATCTTATGAAAGATAATATTTTTCTGTAAACACCCCTTGGTCAAAAATAGCCCAGAAACAACCATAAAAAACCTTCGAAGAAGCTGCCGCTCCCACTTGCGTTGCCCCGACTTGCGCCGCCTATTTTGCCTTCTTTTCATGGTTGATTCAACTTTGTTTTGCACTATTTTTACCACTGATATCCAGTAATACGATACGCTGTAGAACCTCTCAAAAATAGCCTCAAAAGTCCTCAAAATCGAGCCCTAAATGGCCCCGGACAACCTACTATTTTTTGCCCTTATTGTCGCATGTTTCGACCTTTCTTTGTCCAGGTTTTTGCTATATTTTTGGACTATTTTTCCAATCTATTCTACTACTATTTTGTGTCTAAAAAACTGCACAAAACTTGTCCTAACAAAGTTATAAAATCGAGCCAAAAAGGGCCCCCCGAGCTACAGGCCAAAGCCGCCGTCGATGGGCTATTTTGTTGCCCCTTTTTGCTACGTTTTTGGACCTGTATTTCTTCTATTTTTAATACACAAAATATGTCAAAAACTTACCAGGAAAACCTATTTCAAAACCGTACAAATAGTCACGATCCGTAGCCCAAAACACCCAAAACCACCGCTGGAACCACCGATTGCATCGCTGCTCGTTCTTTGTGTTCTTGGACATTTGAACCTGTTCTTAAATATTCTAAAATATTTAAAAATAATAATAAAAACCTTTATATCAAAAACCTATGTCCCAAAGACATAACTTATGATAAAAACCTTTTTATCATGACTTAATTGTACTAGATTAGTTTTTGGGACACTTGTTTAAAGCATTGTTCATTCTTCTCTTCTTGTTTCTCTTACCTTTGAACCCCAAATGACCATTCAATATGTGTCAACAGTAATTGCCTTAACCGTGACCATTTAACCTCATCTAACCTATCTTTAAATCACCTGGGTTCCACCCTAAGACATTCTAACCTCGGGCATGTTTTTGACTGTCGACCTTTAAAACCTTGCCCCATTGATCTCTTAGTAACAACGATCGTCAGGATATTACGTCAGAAGGCCTTAGCGTTTTCACGAAAAACTGAGACGATGCACGAAAACCTCTTAACACCTCTTCAAGCGTGAAGCAAATTTCTTCTTCATATCATGGCTTAGAATATCTATCAACGTCCGCGTTTAACAAAGTTTTGAAGATCAAGACTCACGTTGCAAGAATGGTTAAGTAAGGGCTTATTCAACTAACTATATCTTTTCAAAGGTCCTGACAAATAAGACTATGCCATCAGTAATCTAAAGTTAGAAATGACAACTTCACACCAAAAGACTCGTGACACCACCATATGGGAAAATTTAAACTTTCCCAAACTAGTTCATAGCTGACCCACCCTTTCGATAAACTGAGAAGCAAAAGATTCATACCGGTAGTAAGAAAGTGATAACCTTAGTACATTAGCAATGGAGGTATGTCTATATACATCGATATTTACACCGGCTTTCCCACCGAAGTGTTAGAGTCTAGATATTTGCCATCACTATCAAAGAACGAAGAATCTTGATCACAACAAAGAACGTTTGAAGCCTGATGAAGAATTAACCACCAAGTCACAATGGATCACATGACTAGGTAATTACCACAACCATACCTTTTACCATGCTCGTTTCACCATAGAACGACCAACCACCTGAGAAAATGATCCAGTTATTGGAAGAGACTTTCAAACCTAACATTCTAGCACATGAAGAACATACGGTAGAGGCCAAGAGGAACGGAGCAACCTTTGGAAAGATTAGAGAGAAAGTGGAAGCATATGATTACAGACTTCATCATTAGGATTATGAAGATCACCTCAAAGACCAGTAACTCTTTAGTTAAGCAATTCAAGGATTTAGGTGCCAATGAGTTTGTGGAAATAGTGAGTCCCATTGACGCTAAAGATTGTTTGAGGGGTGAAGTGTACGTTTTAGATAGACCAAGGTATTCACATGGTAAGTTCATAAAGTATCGGTTTGTATTCGTTTGGCGTCTAGACTGTGTAACTCTTATGGAGTGGTATTCAGTTTCCATTAAGGTATTGATGTGAGTCACAAGGAAGTTGTTTTCCAAAACCTTTCGTGATGTGACCTATTAGAGCAAGTTTGTTTAGATTGGTGAGTAGATGTTGGTATAGAAAAAGAATTTTCTTGTGGGAGCATATGAACTCTATGTACGAGAAGTTGAAGTGTGACATAATTTTGTTATTTTTGGTGGAGTTGTGTAGCAGCTTAATGTGAGTACGTAGGAGGAATAAGTGTTTGGATGAGAAGAGTGGAAGCGTAAGTAAGACTATACAAATTCGTAGACATGATTTTTGTATTTGGCCTTGAGTGAATCGAGTGTCTTGGTAGAATGTGGGTAAGATGAAATAATTAAAGTGCAAAAGTGGTTCTTGGTCCGATTATGTGGCAGAGAATGTGTGAAGGAGATTGAGTGATGATGATAAGAGATTTTAGAATCAGAAGTTAGTATTATTCAGTTAAAGGATTGCAGGGTGGATGGTACGTACATGAAGAAAATATGTGACGAGGTTGTGATTGGATTTATATGGGTAGGCATATACCTGTGGAGCGTTTAATCTATGTGATATGTTTAGCCCTAGTGACTCATTAGGTTCAAGTGGCGGTATTAGTCTTGATGGTCGTAAGATTAGAGTAGTTCAACACAAAGTGGTGATGTGATTTCGAGTGAATAGTCGTTAGTCAGTCAGGAAGTAGTCTTCGATGTACATTTGAATATGGCAATGAGCTGGTTTTTGGAAGAGTGACAGTCTTTCTAAACAGAAGTGGAGAATGTTTGAATCAGTTTCAGTGGTGGGCTAGTTTAGAGACATATGATCGCTTGTGAATGTAGTACTCAATGTAAGTTGTGTTTTAGAGCCAACGTGTTCTCAATAACAGACTGGGGTCATGATACCTCAAATTGAAAGTGTGGGAGTCAGATATACCCAAGATTGCCTTCAGGACTCGTAACGAGCATTATGAATTTGTGGTGATGCCTTTCGAGTTAACAAATGTACTTGCTATGTTTATGGACCTGATGAATCTAGTGTTCAGAAGCTTTCTAAATCAATTTGTAATTGTGTTAATAAATGTTATTCGGTTATATTCTCAGAGTGAAGAGGAACACAGGAAACATTTGAAGATTTTTTGTAGATCTTGAGAAAGCACAAGTTGTATGTGAAACTTGGTAAGTGTGAGTTTTTAGTTGGACCGGGTGATATTTTTAGGTTATGTTATATCTAGAGAAGAAATTCAAGTGGACCTAACAGAAGTAGAAGTAATAGTTAATGGGAAGAGGCCAACTAACGCGACAGAGATATGAACTTTTTGGGGCTAGTTGGTTATGTGACATGATCCTTGAAGATTTATTAATAATCAGTTTAAGATGTTAGTAGGACAAAACAACATTTACGCTAAGTGTTGAACATGGGCTCGACCTTATCCACACCCACAATAAAGACAAATTCAAGTAAACAAGGACACAATGTTAGTAAATCATCCTTAACCTTCCATATAATGAAGTACGGGGCAAAATTTTAGGGATGATATTTGTTTAAGGGGTAGTTTGTAACGACCCAGTACAGACCCTAGTTCTAACAACCCGATTTATAATGATCCGTGTAAAGACCCTGCTCAGACCCTAGTATTAGTAACGGATAGTCCATGAGACCATAGAACACAGAAGAAATTTAGAACCCTAACTCGAATCGAAAATCCTAAATTCGGCCCAAAAATCCTAAAAATGTTCAAAACTCAGGCAATAAAACCATAGCACCAAGAGAGTCTCCTAGCATTCTTAATGAAGTAAATATCATAAAATAATGAATTAAAAATAAAAAATTCTCATAAAATAGGATAAAATAACCATTTTACCCATAGTATAACAAAAAGTCTTAAAACCCAAATTTTGACATATGGATATCTTAAATCTAGGGTTTAAGTAAAATTAAGTAGCAAATGACAAAATAACATAAAAGATGCCAAAAATACCCCTTAGTGGCCGACCATCTTGGGAAGTGTTCCAAAAAGTGACTTTTTGCTCTCTTTTTAGCTTTAAATGATGAGAAAGATATTAAATTAAGCATTATGATGATCCAATACTTACTGAATAAGTAATATACATAATAATATAGTGTTATAGGTTAAAAAAAAAGTAAATAAATCATTATTGAAGTTCATACACAACAAAATAAGTTAAAAAGTCATATATTGTTAAAATAACTTAATTTAACTTAAAAGACTACATCTATTTAATCAATTGCAATGAAAACTATGATAATATATAGAAATACTATATTTCTCATAAACATCTTAAAATAATAAGTCTCAGTAGAAAAAGAAACTAAAAAGATACATCAAATTAACTTTTAATGCATTTTCTTTCACAATAGGAGCACAAAAATAAAGAAAAACCCCTTGATTGATGGGGGATCAGATTTTTGTCCCCCAAACAGCCACCTAGCTACATTTAGCTTCCCCATATCTGAATTTAGCCCAAAAAAACTTAAATAAACTCAAATCAAAATCAATTCACATTATGAAAAATGAAGAAAAAAGGACTCTTTTGGTACTTCTTTGTTTTACACATGTCCCCTAGCCTTTTGCCATATACACTAAGCCAAAACACCTCTTCTCCCCTTCATAATTTCTTGCAAGAGAGGGAGAAAGACCAGATTTGAGTGTTCTTGAGGTATTCCACAAGTTTAAGAGAGAAAGGAGGGAGATGAAAAGAAGAAAGGAAGAAAGGAAGGAGAAATCAAGGAAAGGAGTTTTTTTTCTAAAGTTAAGTCCTTTCATGCCACCATCCCTTGAGCCTTAAAACATGTAAGTAAAACCTCTAAACCTTGTGTCTAAGATCCCTCAAAATATCCCCCAGCACATCCCTTTAAAAACTCTAAAAATTGAGAACCGAAATCAAACCAAAAAGGCATCGTAGTTGAAAATTTGAGGCTGTTATGTTTACGAATGATATGAGATGTTGTGTGATGTTATCATTGAGTTTGATGACCTCTAAGGGAGATGGAGCCTTGATATTAAATTCTATAACCCAAGCATGCAAAGAAATTGAACAAAAACTTGACATGACGTAAGTAGAAAACCTGAACCCTAAGAGGCTTCATTTTTTAGGACTTTGATGTTTCTGCCCTGAGATTTGAAACACCATAACTCAATGTAGAAAATCCATCTAAGAATTTTTTTTATGTTCAGATTTATATTTTTGTGTTATCTTTCATCCAAAATTTGTTTCAACCCATTTGCATAACCATAACACAAGATATTGCTATTTTACCAAAGTGTGTCAATTTTCGACCAGTCAACACAACCGACTTGGATACCCTATTTTAAAATGAGATCTGAACTTTGGTCGAAACAGGAAAGTTGTCGATAACATGTATATATATCTATCCACCGAAAATGAGAATAAAATATTGAGCGTTGATTGGTCAAAAGTCCTTTGAAAGTCTCTGTTAAGTTTCAGCCCGCAAGGAACATACTATTTCATATTTTTATATAGCTCAAAACCCCTTTTTTTAGTAACCTATTCCAAACGTGGTCTATATGACCATTGTAGCTAACATATTGAAGACTGGACGCCCAAACATCATACCTTAAATCCTCGGGATGATACCCCAAAACTGTTTCAAACCCTCTGTCCAAAACCGGCTCTGCTGAGTTTTGGCGGCTTACCGAACCTACTTTTTAAAATGGCCAAATAGTCTAAATTGTTCCAAACAACTACCCATAGCTCTAAACATGAAACTTGTAGGGGACTTGCGGACCTCAAACATACTAAAAAATGGGCTCATTTTGATTTGAAATGATTCCCCCAAATCGAGACCAACAGAGGCATGTTTTTGGTAAAATCTTAAGAAAAGTGCTGAAGCGTTTTTAATTAGGATGTTTGGTTGACCCTTTTGCCTTAGGTTTTGGCCTTGGTGTTAAACATGAGAGTTGTAGAAAATATTTTTATCTAAATGTTGTATAAAATTTATAGCGCGATTCTAAGTCTAGTCACCCCAAAACCTTGTTGGCTCTTTTAATTTAATACTTGATTTTTAGCCTTAAAAGTTGCTAAGTGTGAAATTGAGTACCCTTGCTATGAGACCCGTGTCTTTGTATGATGATTGATTTGAATTAGTGGATTAATGTTCCTAAGTGAATTTATGATGATCTAGAACCCATGCTATCATATTTGAATCATATCTTGAGAATTATAGCTTGTGCCTCATAAACTTGTACCTTATGCTTTGCATGCTATACAATGAATCTTGCCATGTTAATTCCATGCTATAAATTGTTGCATCAGAGATCAATGGTACACAATATGAGCGTTGTCATTTGTATCTTGGCATGTTGGAGTCCATCTGTGCAAATCGTTGTAGGGATGGGCGGTGTTGAGATTGTTATTCTTGATTCTAAATATAGGGCGTCCCTGATTGTCATTTTTGAAAATGTTTTGGTTTATACACCCTGAGTGCATCCCCGGTGTTAGAAATGATTTTATCTTGTACACCCTGGGTGCGTCCCCAGTGTTACAGATTTGGTTTATAGCCCCTGGGTGCATCCCCAGTGTTTGAAATAGTTTATGAATATTGTTGGGCACCATGGGTTGGTCGCTAGCATTCTAATTTTGATAGCTTGAACTTTTGGGTTGACACTAGTGAAGGCAACATGAGTCTTAAGGTGGGATCGGTTGGCTCGGATAAGGGTGGCTGATAACTGGGTGGCCCGCCCCCACGCCATTGCCATTGAGTAAAGCAGCTGTGGCATGAAACCAGGCGATGTGGTTAGTATTCACAACGAGGTGCGATGATGGTTTTGGTGATCAAATACCTGTGAAAGTCTATTCTGGTGATTCCCGATGTGGAATTCCTATTTTAATCCGGGTGCATATTGGGTTGGACATCTACATTTCATACACGGTATCTCATATGCACATGTTTACTGAGTTAATTGCTATCCTGTTGTAAAATTGTCTGTCTCCTTGACCATAAACTGTACTGGGTGTTATATGGTATGTGTTGCGGTGAATTTTTTGCCGTGATATTAGTTAGAAGGTTAGAGTATTTTGCTTCTGGACCTTGGCTCATGGCATTCGTGCCACATGTGAGAAGGAGTTCTTGGAGGAAGTCGTCCCAGAGGGAGAAGAAGAGTTTGAAGAAAAGGATGAGTTCTAAGAGCACGTGGATTTCGCTGATGCATTATGAGGAGTCAAGACTTCTGCTTTTATGCTTATAATCAGTTCTCTCGCGCTTAGTGTAATTTTTGAAATTTCTTGGTGAAATTAGAATAATTATGTACTTTTGAATGGTTTAGAACTCTTTTATGAAATAATAACTAGTGAATGTAAATATGAATAAATAGCTAGAATATCCCTTTATTTATATTTATGTATGTCCCGACGTGCCCGGATGACGGGGCGTCACAACTTCAACCTCATAATTGTCATCTCAAAATCGTAGCAGAGGTATGGTATTTATTGAGTTCATTAACCAATGAGATGCTAACACGTTTTATGACACGTTAGGGTTTTTGGAGTTGGCGGTCGCCATGTATAGAGTTGGCGGTCGCCACAAAAATGAAGTTTTCAAGGGTTTCTTATGATAGTTGCCACAATGGAGTTGGTGACCCCATGGTTTAAATGTGGCGGTCGCCACCTTTGGTTAGAGTTTCTAAAAGGTTCTTATTACGATCGCCATAATAGGAGTGGCAGTCCCATGGTTCAAAGTTGGAGGCTTAAGTTTTTAAAGTTAGCGGCTCAAAGTTGGTTCACTAATTTGAAAATTTGGATCATTGGGTTCGAACACTAGTCTTGGATCACTTCCTAAGGATCGTTCAAAATTAATATTTCACTTGTTTTCATCATCGAATTCACCCAGATCAATTAAAGATTAGGCGAGGTCAAATTGGGGTGTCTACAGGCGATAATGTGTAACCCGATGGAGCCCAACTGGCAACTGTACCGCCTGTACGGTCGGGAGTCCCAAAAATCATAGCCACCAAGGAATCGATCTTGTCTGATAAGGTCAAAAAATTGGAGAAGATTTTGAGGAAGGCCCGAGGGATCGAAGACTACATGTTAGATGTGGAGGGGCTCTGTTTATCCTCCGACGCTAAACTCCCTAAGAAGATCAAGATGCCCGACATGGAAAAATTTGATGGAACCGGCGACTCGAGGATCCATTTGAGGATGTATGTAGGGACCCTGCTGCCGATGGGGATTAGTGATCAGTTGAAGTCTCAGCTTTTCTAGCAGTCTTTGCCAGGAGCCGCCCAAAAGTTGTTTACGTTAGTGGATGCTTTGAAGACGAGAACTTGGGAGGACATTGCCACTGCATTTATCAATCGATATAATTATAACATCTAGTTTGACGTTACTACTTGGGAACTCAAGACTTCTCAATAGGAGGGAAAAGAGTCTTTTGTCGAGTTTCTAACCCGTTGGAGAGTAAAGGCAACAAAAATGATAAACTAGCCCACTGAGAAGGAGCAAGTGAGGATGGTGGTGAAGAATCTACAGCCACAATTTTGAAAGTATCTGATAATGCAACACTTGATGATATTTGAACAAGTCTTTGATGCTAGAGTACAGATAGAAGATGCATTGCACTCCGAGAATATTGAGAAAGGAGAGTCGAGCTAAAGAATAGCCAGGAACCCGAACAATGCCACAAACTCTGTGAACCGAAGTTGTGAAGTGAACCTGTTGAACCCGAATCCGAACCATCCTAATTTATCCACCCAGCCAGCTACCCAAAACCAACCCTGCAATCAAAAGAGAACCTTCACTTAATTCACCATACTATTGACTTCTATTTTAAGCCATCTGATGGAGAGGGGCCTCTAAAAGCCTTTGGAGCCGATCCCACCACCAAATCCTTTGCCACCCAGGTATAATCTAACCCAGTACTGCGCCTTCCACCAAGGGCACAGTCATTTAACCAACAACTACATGAGGCTTTGACCTGAGATCTAGGATTTAATAGACAACATGGTGATTCCTCTAGCTATTGCCATTCAGAAGCCAAATGTAACCACCAATCATTTTCCAAATTATGCAGCCCAGCAGAATGTGAATGCCATTGGAGAAGGGACGAAAGATTTTGATCCTACAAAATTCAGAGTCTCCGTGACAGAACCGAAGCCCTTTGCAGATTTGCCATTTGGCTAAGATGTGTTGTTGATCAAGACCTTGTCGAGGAATTAATAGATGATGATTTTGATGACTTCTCGATCTTTATCATTCACGAGGAAAAAGGTCTTCCCCTTTCGAAAGCGATAATGAAGAAGATGAAGAAATTAAACATTTGTGGGAGGATTTGGCACGCCTTGAGGCATTAGATGATTTGGAGGATGTCGAAATAGACATCAAATGGCATATTTTGACAATTCTGAGCAATGATGCAATGTGGCATGGAGAGGCAGCTTGGTATGGAGAAGTTGAACCGAGTCTTAAAATGGAAGAGATGAAGAAAGAAGTATAAGAAATAGCAGAATCATTAGAGGGAAAAAAGGTTGACAGCAAGAATGGATAGGAAGAGAAAACACCATCCAATAAAGAAACCGAGAAGAAGAAAGAGCAGAAAGAAAAATAAAAGGATTTACCCCAAGTGAATCTTTTGGGAACCACAGGTTCTGTGTTCGATCTCTTAGTGTATATCGTTCCCCTTCATGAGCCGAAGCTGAGAACTCCTCTACCCGAAGGGCCAGCTTTATGCTCTCTCGACGTAGAAGAAATCTTGTACCAAGAAGAAAATGAGCTATGGAAGAAGTGGAGCAAGAATTTATGGATATAGAGTATGATGAAGGAGAGGATGTGCTGGAATGGCATCCGATTGTGGAGGAACCATACGACCATGGGGGCCCATGGAAAACCTAGGTCCTTCACCCACCATATGAATACGACGACCTGTTTTATGGGGTATCATTACTACAACTCTCCGAGTTAGAGACCGATATCAATGAAGAATCTCATTGCTTTGCACAAAATGTAATTGGAATCGAAGAAGATCTCTGGGGAATTGGAGGAGTTAGTGAAGAAGACAGTCGAGGAAAGACAAGAATAGATGATTTCTGGACCTTCTTGGGAGAAAGGTACCTAGTGGCCGAAGAACAAGTAGAACATTTGACGAGAAATGGGAGGCCTTTTAAGCCCGCACAATGAGAGAAGGGTCAACCAAGTAGGGGTCAAGAAGAATCAAGAAAGCAAGTGGAGAAATAGAATAGTGAAGAGGAGGACATAGTTTTGGAGCAGCTCAGGTAGACACAAGCAAATGTGAGCATTTGGGGGCTACTTGTGGCTTCCCACAAGCACCGATAGGTAGTTTTAAAAGCTCTTAACAATATAGACATTCCAATTGACGTCTCCCCTGACTAATTGGTTGGAATGAAGATGCCCGAAAAGAAACCCAATGCCATTGCCTTCAATGACAAGGACATTTTAACAAAGGGGCCATGTCACAACAAGCTGCTGCATTTAACTGTCAAGTGTTTAGGGAAGTGGGTGTTGGTCGTCTTGGTTGATAACGGTTCCACCCACAACGTGTGCCCACTACAAACTGCTTACTGCTTGGGATTAAAGATTTAAAATTTCAAGCCAAGTGCATAGGGAGTGTGAGCATACGGCAACACATGGAGAGATGTTCTAGGGCTGGTGACTTTTGCTGTGACAGTGGGGCCGCTGGAAAGTGAGGTAGAGTTTTATGTTCTCAACGTGCCGGCTTCATTTAATCTGTTGCTAAGAAGGCCTTGGCTACATAACCCAGCAATCAGAGCTGTTCCGTTAACCATGCACCAAAAAGTGAAGCTAATCAAGGAAGGAGTAATTATCACCATATCGGGTGAAACTGGCTTGCCAACCTTGCTTAGTGACACCACCCCGCTCCTTAAGATCTAATATGGGTAAGAAGAACTCTTTCTAATTGGGTTCCACTTTGACGAGACTAAGGCTATGAAAGTTTTGATGAACGAGGAAGAGAACTATGTGAACCCGAAAGTCATGGCCATAGGACTAGGCAAACACCTATGAGGAATCTCAAAACCGATCCCCGTGTACTACAATCGTCATAGATACGGGCTTAGATATAAGCTGGAGATGGAAGGGTTGAAGATGGGAGGGTATAGGCTGACATTGAATGGATACTTTATCAAGGAGGGAGATTACTTTCCTTATTTTGGGTTTTTCGAGACTTGGATCGAGGAGAGGACTAACCAGAAGTTGCCAAGGTTGGAAATATTTTTCAGCCACTACCTATCTGATAGTGAGGAGAAAGCAAAGATTTGGAAGATGAGCTTCACTAGAAACGAATCAATAGACAAGGCAGTTCAATGCGAAAAAGGAGATCTGGGTTCTTTCTTCGATGAAGAGATGGCCCGAGTGCGTATAGGCAACGAGGAAGATAAAGACGTGCTACTGATGGATGCTGACGTGCCTACGGATTACACCACGCTTGTTATGCATGCTATTGAGAAGAAAAAGAGTCAGTCTTTTAAGTTTTCTCAAACGCATGATGTAACTAGTGAGTTGAAATCTGGGTCTATTGAGTCTATTCTTATCGAATCCGTGAATAGAGTCTTTAGTGACAAGTCGGTCGGGATTGCACCTGTTGGCATCCCGAGCCCCTTTTTCTTTGAGTCCCAAGTTGTAACCCCTGTTGAAGTTAATGAAATGAAAATAGATTTTTCTTACTTCACTGTGTCTCAAATATTTTGTGTTGATTTTGAATATTTTGATAAATTCGAGGAAGATATTCCCAAATAATTAAAACTTTTAATTGAAAAGAAAGAAGAAATGCGAACTAAACATGTAATGGAAGAAACTTCTTTAATAAATCTTAATAATGAAGAAAATCCACAAATAGTTCAGGTTAGTTATGTGCTCTCTTCGGAGGAACGTGAGCAATTAACCTTTTTATTAAAAGAATTTAAAGATATTTTTGTGTGGTCCTACAAAGATATGTCTGGAATAGATCCCGATATCATAAAGCACTAAATCCCTCTTTAACCCGACGCCAAACCCGTCAAGCAAAAGCTTAGAAGAATCAGGCCAGACTGGGCTCTCAAGATTAAGGAGGAGATCACCAAGCAGATAGACGTAGAATTTCTTATGGTCACAGAGTACCCAAAGTGGGTTGCTAACATCATCATAGTACTAAAGAAAGATGAAAGAATCCGAGTGTGTGTCGACTTTAGAGATCTTAATAGGGCTAGTCCTAAGGATGACTTCTCTTTCCCCCACATAGATGTGTTAGTAGACAATACCGTCAGGAATGTACTTTTGTCCTTTATAGATGGATTTTCAAGATACAACTAGATTTTGATGGCTGCAGAGGACCGAGAAAAGACTACCTTCACAATGCCTTGGGGAACTTATTGTTATAGGGTCATGCCGTTTGGGTTAAAGAACGCGGGAGCAACCTACCAAAAGGCTACAACCATGCTGCTGTACGACATGATACACAAGGAAGTAGAGGTATACGTGGATGATATGATTGTGAAGTTCAAGACCAAGGAAGGATACACCACCGCGCTAAAGAAATTCTTCGAGCCGATAAGAAAGTACAGGATGCATTTGAACCTGCAAAAGTGCGTTTTTGGAGTTACAGCAAGGAAAATGCTTGGATTTATGATTACGTAGCGAGGTACCGAAGTGTACCCGTCAAAGATCAAGGCTATTCTCGAAATGCCTCCCCTGAGAACTTAGAAGGATGTAAGGAGATTTTTTGTATTGACCTGGTTCGGACCCTAGTTGAAACGACCTTATTTGTATCGACTCGTGTAGCGATCCAGCCCAAATCCTAGAATTAGCGATAGTTAGCTGAAGAGATCTTAGGTCGATAGAAGGATAGAAACCCTAACTCAACCAAAAACCCTAATTCGACCTGAAAACTCTAAAAAGATTAAATATTTAGAGGCAAAGCCCTAATACTCAGAGGAGACTCCTAACATCCTAAATTAAGTAAATAACATAAGATATAAAGTTAAAAAATCAAAAAAATTTATAATTAGGGTAAAATGACAATTTTTCCCCTAGTACAGTAAAAAATCTTAAAAACTCAAGTTTTGACACATGGACACCCACAATAAGATATTTAGATATAATTAAATAATGAAAGACAAAATAACAATAAAAATGACAAAAATACCCTTGTATGGCCGGCTACCTTGGGACTTGTGCACAAAAAGTTACTTTTCGCCTTTTAAAAGCTAAAATGAGAAAAAGTTGTATAAATTAAACATTATTATGGCCCAAGACTTTTTATACAAGTAATATACATAATCATATAATAATATAGGTCAACAAAAGCAAACAAATCATTATTTAAAGTTTCTACAAAATAAATAAGTGAAAAAGTCAATTTTTGTCAAACTAGCATAAATTAACTTTTAAGCTTATACTTATTTAATTAATTGCTATAAAATTATGATAATTCATGAGAATACTAAATTAATAAAAAACACACTAAAATAATAGGTTTTAGCAAGATAAGACACCAAAAAGATACACAATTAATATTTTATGCATTTTTTTGCACAAAATGATACCAAAACCCAATTTAAACCATAAATTAATACAAAATCAGTTTTTGAGGCTCCCCAAACTGCTTCAGCCAAACTCCCACCTGCCATATCTGATATGTATATGTCTCAAATAGAGCACACCTCCCGTGAACCCAATAGAATCAAAGAAAAATTAAATTAAAGCTTCCAACAATCATTAAAACCACTAACCTCTTTTTCTATAAACACAAAGGCCTAAACACCCCATTCTCCTTCATGTGGTTCAGCCAAGAGAGTGAGGGAGAGAAAAAAAAAATTCTAAGTATTCTAAGAGAGAAGAAGGAGAGAAAGAAGAAGAAACGAGGAGAATTAAGAAGGAGGTGTCCAAGGAGACCTAGAGAAGTCTTGAAGGCCAAGTCCTGGCCATCTTTCTTCCTTTAGTTCTTCAAAATAAGTAAGTAAATTTCTTAAACCCTCTGTCATTCTCTTATAAAATATTCCTCAATCCATCTCTGTAAACATCCCTAAGAAATAAAACCTAGATCTCACCCAAAAAGGCATTGTGTGGCTAGAATAGGGGCTATTCATGAGTAATCTAGTGTTAGATGTGTTTGCATGTAATTGTTTTTGAGTTTAACGGCTTGCATAGGCTCTGGAACTTTGATATGTATGAATACATTACATGCATGCAAAGAAAATACATTAAATCTAAACATGTCTTAAGCTAAGACACCGAAACCCTAAATGGCCTAATTTTTTGTGTAATCATACTTTCTGCCCTGCACTTTAAACTATCATATCTAATTGTAGAAAAATGATCTAAGTGTGATGTTTATGTCAAGACCTATATTTTAAGTTTTCTTTCATACAAAATTGGTTTGAAGTGATTTCGTTGGGTAGAACTGTAGATACACCATTTTTAGTAAAGAGTGTCAGATTCTAACCACTTTATATTGCATACATAAAAACCCTAGGTTAGAGTGAGAACCGAGCTTAGATCAAAACATATACCTTGTAGATAACATGTTTATCTTACTGTCCACCAAATATGAGTCAACAATATGAAGTCTTGATAGGTAAAAGCCCTCCCCAAAGTCACTGTTGTGAATTAGTGACTGACAGAGCTCTCGGTCACATGTTTTTGTAGGACCAAAAACCTATGTTTTTAATAGCCAAATCCAAAAATAATTTTCATGAGAAATGTAGCTAAAATTTGGCCCAAAATATCAGCCGAAAATACGCTCGGATGGTTCTCCAAAGGTCTTGTGCATTCCCTGTTGAAAATCAGTTCTGCTGAACCTTTTTATGCTGACTGAACCCATTTTATAAAATGGTCAAAATCATCAACTTGTTCCAAACCACTAGCCTAAGAAAAAAATATGAAACTTGTAGAGGAAATCATAAACCAGAACCTACCCAACCAATAGACCCATAGGCCTTGATTTGATGCCCAAAAATCGAGGCCAACAGAGGCCTAAATTCTACACTTTTCTTTGTATAGTGTTGAGTGGTTTTCTATTAATTAAAATAAATGACCCATTTTTCCTAGGATCTGATCTTAGTGTTAAACATGAAAGTTGTAGAAAATATTTTTATCTAGTTGGTGTCTAAAAATAAAAAATTATCTCCATGTCTAGGTGCCCTAAAACACTGTTATAATTTTAAATTTGACACTTAAGCATTTATCTAAATTTGGCAAGTGTATGAGTGGTATGTCATATTGTGGGACTTGAAGATATGGACTTTAAATGCATTATGTGAGTGATTGGTGTATGAAATTGACAATTTGATGAATAGAAATCATACCAGTAGTGTAACACCCCGCACTCGTAAGGCACTAAAACTACACAAAATGATAAGATCTCGCTGCAGATTGGCAGCCCAAGAGATAGACAAGGAGTAAACTTTAAACAACCACAAATATCTTAATATCAAAATAGTTAAACATGAGTCACTAGGGATTCACCATCCCAAGGCATACATTACTTTTAGAAGGTCAAAAACCTTCAAATCTTATACATGAAGCTTTTCCAACACTACAACTAAACAAAAGAAAGACTGGCCAAAACAATTTCCAACTTCAGAACCAAAACTACTCGTTGACGCCTGTGGTGGACCAACTCTTAGCCGTTCCTGATATCTGCAACCACAGAGATTACAGGAGAGTGCACTTAGCATTATCATGAACAGGAAAGACAGTTATTTAGGTAAGGATAACTGAAAACTCTTTCTAAAAAAAATAGTTCATAACGTTATCCACGAAAAATATAAAAACTGATGCATTTGCATGAACATGAAAACATCACAGATTATACAGAATCTTCTCTGTAATTCAAACATAAATATATTCCTGGCTCAACCGCCACAAATTTAAAAATGCATGACCACTTCTCAAATCTAGACTCAAACCCCATCAATGCCCAAGAAGTCGTCAACCTCACGACCAGGAGTTCCGACGGTACCGTAACCTCAACTCTCAATGCACGGCTAACAACATGATGGAATGAGGGCCACTCTTCACCAAGTACGAGTGGTATGTGCTAAAACATGGGACTCAGCCCAAAAGCCTTGAAGGCAAAAAGCCTCGCTTAACGGGAAACCTCCCCTAAAGGGACAAATAAAAAACCCATAGTTGGGTAACCTCCCTCATAACGGGATATAAAGGGCTGAAAACCTTTGTAACTTGGAACGTTGGAATAACCACACAACATTAATCATACTTTCATAATAACATTATGCTAGCCCAAAATAGCATAGATAGCACACTTGAAATAAAGACATCATGGCATTTGAAAACAATATGTTCATGCAATCATGAAAACTGGCCATAGTTCAAAACATGCGCTTCAAAGCATTTTCATGCATAATTTAGATAACATAAGTTCAAGATAATGGCTAAGCACTCTCACCTTGTATAATATGGGTATGAACTGAGCCTTCCCCAGCATGCTAAGCTGGACCTCCGGGTTCTACAAGTTCCGTGCCTAACAAGCAAAGCACGACTCGTCCGTTAATACGGAAACCTCCCCCTTTAGCCGATGAAACTAAAATGATTCGGACAGTTGAATGTTTTCTTTGGTTTTAGGGACCATAGTTACTTTCTTTTTTATGTTTAAGGGGTACTATGCACTTGCTCAAACATTCACTTGTTTAAGGATTTAACTTGACCATTTATTTCTCTCTTCCAAACCATTAAATTCTAAGGTACCACAGCAACTTGAGGTACTTAGACTTGGAATTGGATTATGATTTTTTAAAACACCATTTAGATAAAACTATTTCCTACAACTCTTATATTTAACACTAAGACCAAATCTTATGGCAAATGGGTGAACATTTTATTATAAGCAAAAATGGTTCAGCACCTTCTTCAGATTTTACCCAGAATTATGCTTCTGTTTCTCTCGGTTTTGGGGTATCAAATGAAGTCCAAATAAGTCCATTTTTTAATATGTTCTATTTTAACAAGTCCCCTACAAGTTTCATGTTTTAAAAAGTAGGTTCTGTCAGCCGCCAAAACTCAGCAGAGCCGATTTTGGACAGAAGGTTTGAAACGATTTTGGGATATGATGCAGAGGATTTATGGTCTTATTTTTGGGTAGAA
This sequence comes from Heliamphora exappendiculata, assembly GCA_034768845.1. Lineage (NCBI taxonomy): Eukaryota > Viridiplantae > Streptophyta > Magnoliopsida > Ericales > Sarraceniaceae > Heliamphora > Heliamphora exappendiculata. The sequence continues at coordinate 19,542 of JAOTRH010464438.1, forward strand.
AGTACTTCAATTAGATACAATGTTCATGTAGACCACTTTTCGAATAGGTCACTAAAAATAGGGGTTTTGGACTATATAAAAATATGTGACAGATTGTTCCTCGAGGGCTAAAAATCAATAGAAACTTTCAGAGGGATTTTGACCTATCAAACCTCAATTTTTTGTGCTCATTTTTTGTGGGTAGATATATATATGTGTTATCTACAAAATTTATGTTTTGACCAAGGTTCGGATCTCACTTTAAAATAGGGTTTCCAACTCAGTGATGTTGATAGGTCAGAATTTGACACACTTTGGTAAAATTGCAATATCTCGAGTTCTGATTGTTCAAATGAGTTGAAACTAATTTTGGATGAAAGATAACACAAAAATATAACTCTGGAAATAAAAATCATGCTTATATCAATTTTCTACAGAGATTTGTGGTGTTTCAAATCTTAGAACAGAAACATCAAAGTTTTAGAAAATCAAACCTCTTAAGGTTTAGGTTTTCTACTTGTGTCATGTCATGTTTTTGGTTCTAATTCCTTGCATGCTTGTGTTTCAAACTTAAACATCAAGAATCCAGAACACTTAGAGATCATCAAACTCAAGGATAACAACATACAACAACATCTCATATCATCAAAAAACTCAGCAGCCTCTAATTCCTAACTACGATGCCTTTTCGGTTCGATTTCGGTTCTTGATTTTTCAAGGGCTTAACGGGATGTGTTGGGGGATATTTTGAGGGATATTAGATACAAGGTTTAGAAGTTTTACTTATATGTTTGGGAGATCAAAAGATGGCGGAGGATGGATTAGGACTTAGCTTTAAAACCATGGTCTCCAAAAACCCCACTTTTTGGATCCTTCCTTCTTCTTCTTCTTCTTCTTCTTCTTCTTTCTTCTCTCAAACCCTCAAGAACACTAAACCCACTCTTTCTATCTCTATATGCACCAAATTTTGAAGGGGATAAGAGGTGTTTGGGCTAAGTTTAAATAGTAGGAGGATATGGAACACATGGGGGACAAAAGTACATAAGGAAGCTTCCTTTTCTTCACTTCATTAAATGAGGCTTTGAGTTTGATTTGAGTTGAGGTGAGTTGTGATGGCTAAAAATTCTGATATGGAGAGGCTAGATGTAGCTAGGGGACTGATTGGAGGGACAAAATCTGATCCCCCATCAATCAAGGGTTTTTTCCTCGGTTTACATGCCCTTTTGTGCAAGAAAATACATTAAAAGTTAATTTGATATATCTTTTTGGTGTATTTTCCTACAGAGATCTATTATTTTGGTATTTTTATTATAAATATAGTATTTCCATGTATCATTGTAATTTTCATAGCAATTGATTAAATAGATGTAATCTTTTAAGTCAAATTAAGCTACTTTGGCAATATCTGACTTTTTGACTTATTTTGTTGTGTACGAACTTCAATAATGATTTGTTTGCTTTTGTTAACATATAACACCATATTATTATGTATATTACTTGTTCAACAAGTATTGGATCATTAAAATGGTTAACTTAATACCTTTCTTATCATTTTAAGCTAAAAGAAAGCAAAAAGTCACTTTTTGGCACTCTTCCCAAGGTGATCTGCCACTAAGGGGTATTTTTGTCATTTTTGAAGTTATTTTGTCATTTTCTATTTTATTTTACTTAAATCCTTAATTTCTGGTATTCATGTGTCAAAATTTGAATTTTTAAGACTTTTCAAGCTTAACTCTTATCTCAAGCAACTTGGTCTCAAAATATTGAGTTCTTAACCTCAATATTCGGGTTTTATTATATGGCTGTGTATTTCCCCATCTTTCCCAGGTCTTGGGCTCGAAAGGTTAAAGGGTTGGGCCGATTCTTCTTACCAAATTTAGGTTCGAGATTTTGTTTCTTTTGAAATATTTTTTTTTATTCGTTACTTGAGTTCGGGTTATTACAATCTACTCTTATTTAAGAAATTTCGTCCTCAAAATTAAATACTGAAACTCAAGACAATCATTGTCCCAACAACTGAAATCCCAAACCTGTCGTCACACGAGGTAAACACGACTCCACACAAACTGCCCACTCGTGCAAGTCCTACTGACTTCACTGTCACCCATGAGACATCCATGAAACGTGGGATCAAGATTCAACTCACACTGCAATTCATCAAAACATACTACTCTAGCGATAAACACATCACACAAGACCAATCCACCATGGTACTTGATTCCAAACACTATCTACGCCCGAACATAGTGACTACCACCCCTTCGCTCTTACTGTCACAAACTGGCTCAATCACACCTCACTATGCACACTGAGGACTATCTCCACAAATCCAAACACACGACGTCGAACTCCGACATCGATCACATGAAATCACATGTTCCATACACAACCTCTACTCGATTTTTGACGATCTCCAGGCGACCACTGACTTCGCTACCACATCATTACCCTACTGATGCTAACAATGCCATCTCAAAGCTGACACGACGCCGATTCACGAGCAACAACACAACACCCGACTCCAAAGAGAAGTTCACTTACTCACCTGGACATCAAAGAATGCTTTTCATCTCAACAGACCTTCAAACCTTCATCCTCTACTCAAACTTCTTTCACGAACCACAATTCTCACCCAGGAGAAACACTAGGTGATACACCATTGTCCTAAGCAAGGTTCCATACAACTGGAAACCAATTCGGCACCACAGTCACTAAGTCACCTAACCTAAACGAGTCACTTGACCAAACACATTCCACAGACAGAACATCTCATGGACACCTAACATCCTACACAAAACCTAACCGTGTCCCCCGTCCAACCGCACATCACTACACAACTCAACATCTCGCTATCAAACATGATAGCCATCATTCGACATCGATTCCAACTCTTAACACATACATCAATCCCTTGAGTCCACAATAGCAAAACATTTGGACACAAGACACCAACCAAGACTAGCACCTTATACTTAGAAATTTTCTCACATCCAGGGTTTATCACGGCCCTTCCATTCCTGACCAAATAACCGCGATGGTCTAAACAGACCATTCCAACCAAGGCTTCTCAAACATCATATCCTTCCTAATTAATACCTTACCACGCTCTCCAGACTACCGTCCAAACAAACGGTTATGCCAAAACACAACACTTCCCACAGTCGATAACCACTCATCGACTCTAAGAACTCTGAATAGTTCAAAGCTCCAAACAGGACCCGAATCCAGACTCACCAAAGTCTATTAGAAACCCATCATACGCATATCACAGCCGCACTATTCTGAAAAAATTCTCGCTCTACCATGAGCTAGAAGTACAACCATAACCACACAATCCAGAACAAGTTGTACACAATGGTTAACAATTCTCAGCTGATCACTGTAGAAAGAACACTACATCTCAACACCAATTCCTTTGTCAACAAGAACAAGCAAAAGTATTCCTGGTCTACCAACCTGACCTCACAGGGAACATAACCCAAATGGTTCAACCATCATACAAAATGAGCCACACTGACTAGGTTACCATGACCTATCATGTTTACTTCACTCATATGTACTCTTTTATGGTCTTCCACTGTGGATAATACTAAGCTCATCATGCGATTCTTTACGATCCTGAACCACGGGAGCAATTGGATCCCACGTTATACACACAGATGTTCCACATACAAGAAGGCACGTAGCCTTGAACCACACGTTGCAGCCACGAAGAAGCAAACCCACAATCACTCAATCATGGCGATACAAGTCCCTGAATCATAACTCCAAGGGTCACAATACGGACAACGAATCCACTAAGATTTTTTGGTTTCAGTACATAACTAAAACCTAAATCGATCAAGAACCCGGCATCTCCCTCCAACCGAGATGAAACAACTCACACTAGACAACCGTCTACAAAGAAACTCTATCTCTCTCCAGAGAGAAGAAAAGGGTCAACAAAACCCATGACCCAATCTCAGCGTACTCCCAGTACTCACAAACACTTGGCCTCTCAAGAACCCTGTGGACTTTACCTTGAAGCCACATCGACCACAGTCAAACAGCTGCCGTTAACCACGATCACGGTACCCCAAGATTACTGCAGGAACTATTATGATCCACTAGAGGAGCGAGCCATTGCTTTCTTTTATGATCCACTAGAGGCACCACCACCGAAGCTAGACGATGACGAAGCAACAGACGTAGCATTCTACTGGAGCCGACAAGATTACCGCAGGAACTATTATGTTGGGGAACGGGTGTATGTGAGAGTATTCCCTGAAAGGACGTGGAAATGGAAAAAGCCTAAGTCTTTTTCGAGATACATGGGACCACTAAGAGTGTTGGAGAGATGTGATGAAACCACCTATCGTATGAAGGTACCACCGAGATTCAAAGAGCTATTAGGGGAAAAGATGGATGCAAGGTGGACGCAGACGCAGAAACCCAGAGACAAGAGAGGAATCATCAACCCGCGCAACCTGGCAATCGACTTTAACAATCCAGAAACGTACCTAGAGATACTAATAGCCATAATCAACAAGACTCGCATGGGGCCGAAGGATTTTTGGCACATTGAAGTGCAGTGGCGCTGCTACGGTATCTACGAGGCGACGTGGGAGCGTGACTCAATTATTTGCTACTTCTATCCGCATCTGCTTGTCTATTTTAAATGATTCAGGTCTAAGGTAATGGGCAAGAGTCTATAGTTGTTGCCGTTATCCCTAGTGTGACAAAGTTGGTACTTAGGAATCATATTTCTCAGTTATGTGATCCGAGTGGAAAAATGACGTTTTGTTACTATTTTTCGTTAACTGTGAAACGTTATCTGCATTTGGATGGAAACTTGGGATTTTATAAAGGAAAAAAGTTTTAGACTCCTGTGGTTTAGTTTACTTATACTATGCGATTGCATATCCTACTTTATTGCATCGTAGTCTATTTATACTAGACTTCGGCTCGCGTAGTGGGATTTTTGAAAACACTTTTCAGGTGTTGATGATCATGTGGAGATGACTTAGAGGAGCCCGTGGTGGCGGAAGACTTCTTTTATAATTTTTCCATTTTGGATGGAATCATGTATTCCTACATGTAATGCCTATTCTGCAGGCGTGTTTTGTATGCCTTGAGGCGATATATTATGCATGTATAGAATTGATTGTATGTTATTACGAGAGAAGAACCTTAGGTAATTTTTTTTTTAAATTCTAAAAGTTATATTTTGGTTGATTACTTTACAAGTAAAACCTTTTATTTTATTAAATGGTGTTTTGGTAGAATTTTCACGTGACCCTAGATTCTGGGGCATGACAACTTGGTATCAGAGATTCGGGTTCAAATACCTGAGAGCCATGGAAAGAGGGTGCATCACATTGTGAGGATGATTGCGTGTGCTTGATTGTATGTGTTTAAGTGTTTTTATAACTTGAGCATGATATCCTAATGAGCATGATAGTTGGTGTATATGTGAGTATGGAGGTTGGACCTTATGATTGATTAGTCTTGCCTTAGGGCATTTGGATTAACGAATTTAGAAGCCAAGTTAGAAATGCATTTGGCCGACGTGTTTTCTAGTAAGAAATCTAAGGTGTTTATCCAAATTGAAGCACCCGTCTTGTCGGTTCTCCTCGGTATGTGAGATGTGTTTACATAATCTGAATGGCTATATGTTAGCATGATTATGTTTTTTATGTTAGTAATAACATGTTGTATGAAAGCTTCTATGTTATGTTGCTTTCGTATATAGTTATGTCAGTGCGGGGAGGAGGTGGCCGTGGTAGAGGCCGTAGCCATGGTTCTGGCCGAAGGAATGTTCCAGTCCCAGCTATTGGTGATGCTAATGCACCCCAAGGATCGGTTGACGAGATAGATTTGTCACGCGAGATGATAGGCTCCATCCAGCAGCTGGCCGAGGCCGCTAGGGGAAGGGAAATTGTACCCGAACCAAGGGCGACTGTCGTAATGTGCGAGTTTCGACGTTTGAATCCTCTTACCTTTATCGGGGGATCCCAACCCCATGGTAGCAACATAATTGCTGGAGTTGGTGACCAGGATTTTGGATACGCTTCAGATAACAGAGGATGATCTAAGAGTTACATTCGTTGCCTTTCAGTTAAGAGAAAGTGCCCACGAGTGGTGGAAGTTTGCCCGAACTATAGTGGAAGGCACTTGGGAGGCTTTCACAAAAGTATTTCTAGAGAAGTACCTTCCTGAGACCTTGAGAGATTGTTACAGGGGTACTTCCTTTTTCTTACTCAGGGGATGATGACAGTGGTCCAGTACAAGACTGAGTTTTCTAGCTTGTCCCAGTTTGCACAAGAGATTGTGCCTACTGATGAATTTTGTGCAAAAAGATTCAAAAGGGATTTAAGGCCTGCTATCCGAGATAGAGTGGCAGCATTCAGGATGCATGTCTTCACAGGATTGGTGGAGACAGCCATGAAGGTGGAAGATACCTTGAATGAGACGCATAGGAACAGAGAAAGTAAGAGCCAATAGGATGGGGGACGTGCATAGTTTCAGAGGTGCAGGGACAAGGGCCAAAGGACGTCTCGTTTGTGTTCTTATCCGGTAGGGTCGTATCAGCAACATATTTCTACACCTGCACCTTCAGTGGCCTCAACGGGAAGACCGAAGCTGAGAGAGCTCATTTGTTATAAATGCAGACAACCAAGCCATAGTTCATTTGAGTGCTCGCAGAAGGGTCAGGTTCAGAGTTCAGCGCCTATACAGTCGCAAGGGAGAGAGCCACCAGTATGTTTTGAGTGCGGTCAGTCTGGGCACATCCATAGAAATTATCCCCAAGGAGGGAGTATTCAAAGTACGGAAGGAGCACCGATTGTTCCATCTGCGCAGGGACGATAGACGTATCAGTTCCCTAGGGCTCGGACGTCCAGGATTACAGAAGAGGGTGCCTCAGCACAGTCTGTGAGATAGTCGATGGCGCAAGGCTACAATGGTCGGGCTAGAATATCGCAGGGTAGAGCATATACCCTTACTAAGCCCAGTTCTTCCAGAGCACCGATTGTACCCGATGCTACAGTGACTACACTTGTGATCAGAGGTACTCTCTTAGTATATAGATCATGGGCTAGTGTTCTTATCGACACATGAGCATCGCATTCCTTTATTTCTGCTGCTTTTGCATCTACATTGGGGTTAAAGATAGACTAATTGGGTAGTGCGTTGAGCATAGAGACCACAGTCAGCGGGAATGTGGTGTTGAGTCGAGTGTGTTGATCCTGCAAGTTGGAGGTCGCCGGTCGTTGTCTAGAGTTTGACTTTATCATTCTAGACATGACTACGTTTGACATCATCCTAGGAATGGACTGGCTGACCACTTATCATGCTTCATCAAATGCGATCGACTGAGGGTATCGATTTGTACGCCGACGGGTGATTGTTTTTATTTCGTGGGAGATCGGGATAAGGGTTTCCTTATCCCTTGGTGTTGCTCAAAATTGAGGGAATTTGGGTTTCCTTTTTTCAGCTCTCATGTTGGATGAGATGGGCGGGGTTCGAGGGGAGTGGCCCCCAGTGGTTTGTGATTATCCAAATGTCTTTCCTAAAGTTCTGTTTAAGTTGCCGCTGAGTCGTGAGGTAGAATTTTCTATAGATCTGGTTCTAAGAGATACTCCCATCTCCATGCCATCTTATCATTTTGCACTGGCTGAGTTGCGAGAATTCAAGGTGCAACTTCAGGAGTTGCTCGATAAGGAGTTTGTACGTCCGAGTACGTCGTCGTGGGGAGCTCCAACTCTTTTGGCTAAGAAAGAGGATGGATCCTTGCGGTTATGTATTGACTACAGGAAATTAAACCAGGTGACAGTGAAGAATAAGTATCCTATGCCCAGGATTGATGATTTGTTCGATCAGTTAAAGGGGTCGAGTTGCTTCTCAAAGATTGATTTGAGATCAGGGTATCATCAGCTGAGGATTAGGGACGAAGACATAGTGAAGACCGCCTTTTGGATTCGTTATGGTCACTATGAGTTTTTGGTTATGTCATTTGGTTTGACGAACGCTCCTGCGACGTTATGGGTTTGATGAACCATATCTTTCACCAGTATCTGGACAGCTTTGTGGTAGTGTTCGTGGATGATATCCTTATGTATTCACCTATGAGAGAGATGCATGAAGAACACCTGCATATCATTCTACAGATTTTGAGAGAGCACCGCTTGTATGTGAAGTTCGAAAAGTGTGAGTTTTGGATGTCTGATGTGAGATTTCTTGGGCACGTGGTATTGAAGAACGGAGTATTTGTGGATTCTTCGAAGACTGATGCAGTGATGGATTGGGAATGACCGAAGAATGTATTTGAGATTCGTAACTTTCTGGGTTTGGCAGACTACTACCAACGGTTCGTGAAGGATTTTTTTAGACTTTTCGCGCTGATGACACGTCTTACACGGTAGAGAGTCAGGTTTGTTTGGAGCGAGTC
>JAOTRH010464448.1:0-27947 GCA_034768845.1 Heliamphora exappendiculata
ATATGAAATCACGAATGCAAAATCATCTCAAATGTTTCTCATTAATATGCCAGGGATCTAGAATAAAATACATAAAAGCATGACTTTTTAGTATACATTCCCAACAGATAGAATCAAGGGAACCAGGGGCGAGCACATGCTCTTACGGAGCCCAGTACATCAGTGGCACTTGTCATGCCAGATACCACAATCAGTCCTTCGATCATACGTGATACATTCTTAGTGTTCCATTCTTGGGCTATGGTCTTTTTGACACCGAAGCATCGTGCATTCTTTCATCTCATTTACATTTGCATCCGCATTGGGGTTAGAGATAGACTGGTTGGGTAGTGCCTTACGTGTAGGCACTGATGGGTGAGATGGCTATGTTGAAATGTGTCTGTAAAGCTTGTGAGATGGAGATTGCCAACCACCATTTGGTGTTTGATTTTATCGTTCTCGATATGACCTAGTTTAACATCATCCTGGGATGGATTGGTTGACCACTTTTTGCACCTTCATTAATTGTGATCGGCGATGGGCGTAATTTGTTTGCACACCGGAGGGAGTTTCCCTTTACTTTGTGGGTGATCGGGACGACGGTTTAGCACCTAGATCCCTTAGATCGTAGAGTAAGGATAGCCTTAGCCAACTTTTCTCGGTCTTGGCGATGAGTGAGAATGACTCTAGTCGGGGAGAGCTTCCTCCAACTGTTTGTGAGTTTCCTGACGTGTTTTTGGGAGAATTATTTGAGCTTCCGCCATGCCGAAAAGTTGAGTTTTCCATAGACCTCATCCCAGGGACCGCCCCCATTTTTATGCCTTCGTACCGTTTCGCACCAGCTGAGTTGAGAGAGTTGAAAGTGCAGGTCCAGGAGTTGTTAGACAAGGGATTCATCCGCCCTAGTGTCTCCTTCGAGAGCTCCAGCATTGTTTGCTAAGAAGAAGGATGGATCGTTGCATCTTTGCATAGATTATCGTAAGTTGAACCACTTAACTATAAAAAATAAGTATCTTATGCCCTGTATTGACTATCTGTTTGACCAATTAATAGGTTCGTGTGGTTTCTCGAAGATCGATTTGAGATCGGGCTACCACCAGTTGCGGGTTAAAGAGAAGGATAATCCAAAAACCGCATTTCATACCCGTTATGGACATTTTGAGTTCTTGGTCATGCCTTTTGGACTGACTAATGTGCCGGCAACGTTCATGGACCTTATGAACCTTATCTTTCACCCTTACCTTGATCGATTCGTGGTAGTGTTCGTAGACGACATCTTGATTTGTTTGTCTTCATAAGGGAAACACGAGGTGCACCTTTGAATTGCTTTACAAATGTTGTGGGAACATCAACTATACGCCAAGTATGATAAATGTGAGTTTTGGTTACCTGAGGTGAAGTTTTTGGGCCATGTAGTTTTGAGGGATGGGGTGGCAGTGGATTCATCTAAGATTGAAGCTGTAATGGAATGGGAAAGACCAAAAAATGGCTTCGAGATACGGAGCTTCTTGAAGTTAGTAGGTTATTACCGTCAGTTTGTAAAGGACTTCTCTAGGCTTGCAGTGCCTATGACATGCCTTACACGGAAAGGAATCAAGTTTGTATGGGGTGATAGTTGTGAGCTCGCCTTTTAGACATTGAAGACAAGGTTGACTAGCGCACCTGTTCTGATTATACTGGAGAGAGGACTCGGTTATGCCATTTATTATGTTGACTCGCACGAGGGGTTGGGTTGCGTGTTAATGCAATTGGGTAAAGTGTTGCCTATGGATCGAGACAATTGAAGGTTCATGAGAAGAACTACCCTACCCACGATTTGGAACTTACTGCAGTGGTCTTTGCTTTAAAGATCTAGAGACACTACCTGTATGGAGAATGCTTCGAAGTATTTTCAAATCATAAGAGTTTGAAGTACTTATTTTCACAAAGGACATGAATTTGCGCCAAAGGAGATGGATGGAGTTCTTGGGAGACTATGATTTGGATCTACACTATCACCTGGGTAAAGCCAATGTGGTAGCTGATGCCGTTAGTCAGAAGTCTTTGAGCACGTTGGCCTGCGTGACCGTGGGGGAGTGGAATATGCTTAGGGAGTTCGAAGAGTACGACCTTTGTTTGGGAAAGTCCAATAAGAGCGTTACCTTATTCATGCAGGTTTCTCAGCCCACCCTTGTTTACTGTGTTGTTGAGGCACAACAATCAAACGCAGAGAGTTTGATGTTTCAGAAGTGAGTCTTGAGTGGCGAGGATGCCAAGGAGTGGACCATCCACTTTGATCAGAGCCTGAGGTTTGCAGGATGGATTTTTGTGCCGAAAGCGTGTCGCGAAGATATGCTTCGTGAATTTCATCATTCACGCCTAGCGGTACATTCGGGTGGCACCAAAATGTATCATGACATACGCAGACAGTTTTGGTGGAAGGGTATGAAGAAAGACATCGCCCTTTTTGTTTCGCGTTGTCTCACATGTCAGTAAGTGAAGGTCGAGCATTTAAAACCCGCAGCTCCGTTGCAACCATTGCCAGTGTCTGAATGGAAATAGGAGAATATCACCATGGATTTTATTTTAGGCCTTCCGAGCTTGCCGAGGGGGCATGATGCTGTGTGGGTTATGGTGGACAAATTGACCAGTTGGCACATTTTTGACCTATTCGTATGACAGATTCTGTTGATAAGCTTAGCAAACTATATGTAAGTGAGATTGTTAGACTCCATGGAGTGCCAGTTTCCATTATTTTCAATTGAGATCCTTGTTTCACATTGCATTTTTTGTATAGTTTACAGTCAGCTATGGGGACGAGCCTACTTCTTAGTACTTATTTTCACCCTCAGACAGATGATCAGTCGGAGCGCACCATTTAGATACTTGAGGATATGTTACGTGCGTGCGTTATAGATTTTCATGGGTCATGGGAGGACCACTTATTGTTGGTGGAATTCGCCTACAACAACAGTTACCAGTTAAGCATTAAGATGGTGCCTTATGAGGCATTATATGGTAGACCTTATAGGTCACCCATTTGCTGGACCGATGTTAGTGAAACAGCTGTGTTAGGACTCGAGCTTATACGAGAAACTATAAAAAAGATCATTGTGATTTGTAAGCGATTAGTGACCACCCAAAACCATTAGAAGAGTTATGCCGACAAGAGGAGAAGACCGTTGGCGTTTGAGGTGGGAGACCACATGTTTTTGAAGGTCTCACCACAAAAGAGTTTGATGAGACTTAGTAAGAGTGGGAAGTTATCACCGCATTTCATCGGGCTGTTCGAGATCCTTGATAGTGTTGGAGAGGTGGCCTATCACCTAGCTTTGTTAGCACAGCTAGTCTCAGTACATAATGTTTTTCATGTGTCTATGTTGCGCAAGTATGAGCCAGACCCATCCCACATTTTGGATTGAACGGAGTTGGAGATAGATGATGATGTTACCTATGGGAGACACCGGTGAGAATCCTTGATGCCAAAGAAGAAGTCTTGCGAGGGAGGACCATTCAGTACGTGAAGGTGTTATTGCTTCACCACGGTGTTGAACAAGCTACATGGGAGCGAGAATCAGAAGTTCGCATAAACTATCCCGAGTTGTTGAGCTCTTGATGTATGTATGATTTCAGGGACGAAATCTCCTAAGTAGGGGAGGTTGTAGGGACTCGGTCCCTTATTATTTTCTTGTATTAACAAAAAATGAGTATATTATGCCCGGTGAAAACCTTTGTAAGCGTGGGGGTTACGTGAGAATCAAAACTTGAACCTGTGGATATGTTTGCTAATGTCATAGTGAGTGTGGACATGGGAATATCATGGTGAGGTGATTAGCGTGCGTTTGGCCCAGTTCTGTCAACTTCTGTCAAGTTTGCCTCCCAGCGCTAACAGTTCGAGCGGTGGGAAGCCAGCTCGAGCGGACAGGTGGCCGAGAGGTTTTAGGGGAGGGGACCACTTGAGCGGTGGGGGTCCGCTCGAGCAGACTGTCGTGGAGCAGACTTTTTAAAAGTCACGTGAGACCTCTTTTTTTTCTCATTCTTTTCATGTCTCTTTCTCTCTAGAGAAAAAGTGAGGGTTAGGGTTTGGGCTTAGAGGTTGTTTGGAGCTCCTTAGCTTTCCTTGGTGGGATCTTGCGCTTCCATCTCAGTTGTTGGCTCGTTGGAGGTCCGATCTTGCCGTTAAAGGCTCTTTCCTCATATTTTGATTGGAGGATCTTGTGTTTGGGGATTGTTAGGGTGTTCTCCTCCGTGCTAAAGCTTCATAAAGGTAGGATCCATGACTCTCCATGAATATCTAAGTGGTATATGTTGTATTTTGAAATGCATGAGCATAAAGGTATGAAAATGGTATTTTTGAAACCCTAGGCTAGGGTTTGTTGTTATTGGAGGTCAAATCTTATATTTACAAAGGATTTAACTTGATTCTAACTTTGCATTATCATTGTATATGGTTGGTTTTGAGAAATATAGGGTTAGGGTTGTAAATTAAGCCTAAACCATGGAATTTGGGGGGTTTGGGGTTTGAAAACCCATTCAATGAAATTGATATGATTTTGGGTAAATTGAGGGTTGGGATAACTTATTCTATTTATATCTCATGATTTATGTGGCACATGCTATCGTCGAGTATGTAAATTTGGGGGTTTTTTTATGAAAAACCAAAAATTATATGAGATGATTAAGTACCATGTGATGAAATTGAATAATTAAGTTTGGGCACGAGTTGCTCCTCGGTGAAAGACCCAAAACTTATGCGATGTAAGGTAGGCCCTTCCTTTGGGTAAGTCGCCGTAAAAGTGTGCTCTTGGACGGCCCACCCATCGATGTTTTGAGAAAAATCGAAAATGTGTGCTCATCGTGTCAGGCTATAAAATGGATATTTATCCCCCGAACCTCGAGTGGATCGGTGGTGACAAATATGCCTGGGTCTATAGGCACCGTCTGGCCTTGGTACTAAAATGAATTAATGGATAAATTGGGTTGGTAAAACCTTCATTGGACAAAATTATGGGATGTGAAATGGGTTGAATAAATGGGAAATGATAAGTTGTTTGGGTGTAATGGTTGTTTTCACTAGAACTTTGAAGTGTTGAATACTAATCCTTTTTCACAAAACTTGGTTATGTATTTGAATTTTTGGTTCGGGGCAAGGATATGTTTTCTTTTGGTTAAACTATGTGCGGATCCCGCATAACCATGTTCATATATCATGCATATGTTCATTGTTAGTCTTTTTTCCTACGAGCTTTGGTTCATGTTGTTTAACCACATTTCAGGTAATAGCGGGAAGAAGGTTTTGGATTGAGATGGTAGTAATCGGGCCATTTTGAGTAGTGGATAGGATTACATTCTTGTTGTACCACCTTTTAAGAAAAGAAGATGTTGTAAATGTAATTCCTTCTTGGATGAGGGTTTTGAGGGTTGGAGTAGCTCTTTGTAGTACCTTAAGGTCCTATTCATTTATTGCGTGCATGTGACGGCGTGGGACTTGTTCTTGGATCAAATTCCTTAATTTTTGGGCAATACTCTATGGTTTCAAATGTTAAAATTGCAAGGCTTTGCGTTAAATGGTGTTTTTCTCTTCCAAATGTATGTATTTACTTTATATTTGAGCCTCTTAAAAAGAATGCTCGAGAATTATGATAATTAAGTGTTTTTCTCGGCTTTTAGAAAAATCTTCAGGTTTTGTTCAAGATGCTCTCGGGTACTTCACCGCTCAAGCAGACTCCGCTAGGTGGTTTTTAATTGGAAACAAGTTTTGAAAAAGGGATTTGCCTAAATATGTTTGAACTATCTTTTGGGTTATAAAGTGACTATTTTCAAGGGTTGTGTTTCAAAAAGAAACGACCTCTTTTTTTGAAGAAATCTCTTGATTTCTAATTATTATGAAATCGGGGCATTACAAGAAGGCGGGCTTTCATAATTATATTAGAAACCCAAGTCATATTTACTATACAAATCTCTATTGTAGCCTTATATATATGCGGTTATGCTAACCCTAGCCTACATTCCACACTTTGTGAATTAAAATTTTTACGTAAATTCTAAGAGGCTAGATTAGTAGGTTCAAGATCACTATAGGTCGTAGCCCACCTTACGTTCGTGACTCGCATCGAGAATACCGTAGAAGACTTGATCGGAGCATCAAGTCGGAGTTCTTTGAATTCATAGTTGTTATAGAAATCGATATCGTTCTACCAAATATCGAAATGTATAATCTAAAATAACTATGGGAGTACGGGTTTTATTTTGATCGTTCGACATCAAAAAAAAATTTTATCTGCAGCCGACTTTGGCTATTGTCCGTCCAATATTTTTTTAATCGAAAAAATCATATTCAAATCAATGATCTTGGCATATTGCCTCCAACATTAACCCCGTAAAAACCAAAACCCAGTGATGAAGTGGCATGATGTATTATGTTAAAATTACAATTCTCATCTTAATTCATGCATGGGCATGACCCATTTAAAATGTAAGGTAAGAGTGTGCTAATAAGGGCAAAATCACATTTTTAATACTTAACAACAAATGATACAATAAACCTGTTCCAATGATTTAACTACATTTGCATGTAAGTATTTTAACTATTAAAATCATGGAAACACTTTAAAACAATATCACACATTCTAATTATTCAAAGATGTATAGCACGAATATAGAAAACCCAAAATAACAACATTGAGCACAACACATTAAACAACAGTTAGGATTTTTTAAAATTTTTGCTACAAGTTTTTAGGGTTTTAAAAATACTTAGACTTGGAAATAAAATCTGAGATTTGGTAGGTAACATATGTAAGATGTTTTGAACACTTTTTATTTAGAACACTTTTCTGGATTTGCCCTCTAAGGCCTTAGATTTTTCAAAACAAAATTGTGTAATAGAATAGAGAATTTGCTCCAGTATGGTGGCGTGATTTTCAATCGGTTTAGAAATTAAAGTGAAGGACTTATCCATTTTGTTTGATTTTATAAATTTTTACGGAGATAAATATATGAGTTATAAAGCTCTGAGAATTGGCCTTACACCAAAATCGTTTTGCTTTTATTTTATATTAATTTTTTACCAAACAGTATGTAGATTTGACACATCTTGGGAGAATCAATGCCATATTCTTTATACTCATGCTTTCTACATGACTCTAATTGGGTTTAAAAGATAAGAGGTATATCTAGCTAACCACACCAATCCAGTGGCGACTCCAGAAATTTTTATTGATGGGGTCATTTAAAAATTTAAATTCTATTTATTATACAAGATAATAAATTTTACAGTAATTAATAATCAATTATCTATTATCAGTATACTACAAATTAAATTACATTATATCAATTAATTAGTGAAATACACTTTTAATATATTTTTATTGTTGTTTTAACAAAAAAAAATTATAAATATATAAACTTTTCACAATTGTAGTCCATAACATTTTATATTTTAAAATTAGTACATAATATTTTATTTGTTATTAGTATCAAAAATATCATTTTCAATATATGCAACCAAGCAATTATTGAATCAAACCACACAAAGAACTAACTTGGTATTGAACTCTATAAAACGGTTGTTAAAATTTTGAAATTGCATATTTATGACTGTGAAATATAATTCAATACGTTAGTGGTACAATTAAATTTGTAATTTGTAAAGTTTTGTGTTATAGCTTTTCAAGAACTACGAATGTATTATTTATGTTCAAAATAAAAATATTAAGAAAAATAATATGGTGTAACGCGTTAAAGATAATTGTAGTGTTTTATATTAATATGGGTTCAACTATATTTTTTAACTAGGGTCAATTATATAGCAACTTAAAATTACTATAATAATAATTTTAAAAAAATTTATTTGATGGGGTCAATCGACCCCATGACCCTATGCATGGCGTCGCCCCTGCACGAATCTCACACCGAGAGCTCATTCTTACAGAAAATAGTGTTGGTTCAGAGTTGTCCTTCCAGATAGTTCAGTTTTTACCATTTTAAAATCCATTTTTTAAAAACTATAAGATGAGTGATCTAGATCTCAATAAAAATCATACATGTAAACAACATTGCCACCAAACTACAGTAAAAAGTCCAGAATATTTGCACGAGTGTAGATCTAAAAGAAAAATAGGACAAAAATGAATTTCTTGCAAAAAATATTTCAGGACATATTTGAACTTGAAAAGTTCATGTGATTTATCGGCTGCTAGGTCCATGAACTATGCATGCATGGCTATATCTCTCATATATATGGCCTATTTATGAAATATATACCATTTTCAAATATCAAAATAAAAGAAAAAGAGAATGATGGTTGAGAAAGAAAGTAGGAAGGAAAATAGGATTTTTAGGTACGATCTCTTGGTTTGAGTATGAACCTTGAATCCATTTGAGTTTTGGAACCAAGAATGTGAGACCCTGACTTGTTTTATTTTGAAAATGGTTTAAGTGTTAATAGAGTGGGAGTTAACACGTGATCTTGGTGATGTTTCAGGTGTATATTTTGGACCTGTGTGTGAATCGATGAAGTTTTCCAGTCGGCAAAAGGGTTCAGTCGACTGAGGGAGGCAATCTAGTCGACTGATCTGGACTCTAGAGTGCTTTGTTTGATTGGCAGTAGCTTGTCAGTCAACTGAGCTGTGAAGTTCAGTCGACTCCTCAGTCGACTGACTGGTTTCAGTAGCATTTCAGTCGACTGGAAAGGGGTGTTCAATCGACTGACTTGAGGCAGTGGATGGTTTATGGGGAATCGAGAAGGTTTTTAGTCGACTGACCTCCTATACTTTAGCGTGGTCTATAAATATCAAGTTTTGGAAAATATTTTGAGATATTTTATTCAGATTTGGTTTCTCTCTCATGAAACCTCTACCTTCTCTCTAGATTTTGACGGGCCCAAAGCTCGATTTTTAGCGATCTGACAGTGGATTCTTGATGTTGGTGCTAGAGGTATCATGTTCATCCAGACATAATCCCATTTCGTTGAGGTTCAGTTTTCTAGACGTTGAGCTTTTGGCTAAATGAGGTAGGATCTTAGACTCTATTATTGTTAAAGGGTGCTATGGGTAATTATATGTGTTTTGCACCGGTTAAAAAATGCATTAAATATTATTTTCATGTTTAAACCTTGGTTTTCGGGTAAAAAGTATGTTTTTATGCCTTTCTTGGTTTATTTCATGATTCGAATGCGTTGATATCTGTAATTTTCAAAAATGTGGGTTTGAAAACGAGGTGATTTGTGAAAATCGTGAGAAAATGTGTTTTGAAAGATTGGAGCTAACCCTCGGGGTTGAGTCTCAGCTTTTAAAATGTTTTGATGAAAGTATGTTTTACATACTAGTTGATCTCCATGGTTGATGGATTGGATCTCTTTTTATACATGTGATGTATAACTACTTTACGGGTTTTCGTAGTTAAGCTACGGCTGGTTTTTAAATGATTCGTAGATGTACCGTGGTAGTGTTTGGTTTGGGTGCTTCTTCCCTTGGTCTTAGCAATCTGTAAAGAGCAGTTTGGTGCTTCTTCCCTCGGTCATGGCAATTCGTAAAGAGCAATTGGGTGCTTCTTCCCTCGGTTGTAATCAGTAAAGAGTCGGCTGCCCCCGTGCATGGCTGCGTTGTTATGACTCTGTGTAAAACTTGCCATTACCTAGCAGGCCTTAAGTGATTTAGGACTAGGATAATGGGCAAGAGTCTATAGTTGTTGCGTTTGTCCATATGTATGGCATAGTTGGTAC
This sequence comes from Heliamphora exappendiculata, assembly GCA_034768845.1. Classification (NCBI taxonomy): domain Eukaryota; kingdom Viridiplantae; phylum Streptophyta; class Magnoliopsida; order Ericales; family Sarraceniaceae; genus Heliamphora; species Heliamphora exappendiculata. The sequence continues at coordinate 9,683 of JAOTRH010464448.1, forward strand.
ATATGATTCATTTTATCTTATTTTTTCTCGGCTGTGTGACCCGAGTGGAGAATACTTTTTTATTACTGTTTGATCTTGTTTTCCTTGATTGTGTGTTCCGAGTAAAAAAATAACGTTTTGGTTACTATTTTTCTTTTAACTGTGAAAATGTTACCTGCATTGTTGATATGCGTGGTTTTAAGGATGAAAACGTGGAGTTTTATGAAATAAAACCTTTTTGAGACTCGTGTTAGCTTGATGGAAAACTTATGATTTTGGGATGAAAAACCCTTTTGGCTCATGTGGTTGAGTTTAATAAAGATTCTAATAAAATGGAAAATTAGTACCTCCTTGTAATAGGAGGATTGTTTGTCAACCTGATCGGTATATGTTCTTGGGAGAGCCATTTGGCAAGATTCCCACAGAACTAGATACCGAGCCCTGTAACTACAATGAAGCACTACAAGACAAAAATGCAGATCTTTAGCAAAGGGCTATGAATTCAGAGATGGAATCTATGTATTCCAATCAGGTCTGAGAACTTGTAAAACCACCATAAGGGATAAAAGCCATTTGTTATAAGTGGATTTACAAGAGGAAGACAGGAGCATACGGGAAGGTTAAAACCTTCAAAACTAGGCTTGTTGCTAAAGGGTTCACTCAAGAAGAAGGAATCGACTATGAAGAAACCTTTTCGCCGGTAGCCATACTTAAGTCTATCCGGATTCTCTTATCCATTGCCACACATTTTGATTACGAAATCTGGCAAATGGACGTCAAGACAGCTTTCTTTAACAGAAGTCTTGACGAGTGTATCTATATGATACAACCAGACGAATTTATTACAAAGGGCCAGGAGCACATGTTGTGCAAGCTTAAGAGATCAATTCATGGACTTAAGCAGGCATCGAGGTCTTTAAATACTCGATTTAATCAAGCTATAAAGTCTTATGGTTTTGATCAAAATTTGGATGAATCCTGTATATACAAGAAGCGTGATGGAAGCGTGGTGATCTTCCTGGTACTTTATGTAGACGATATCTTACTCATCAAAAACGATGTGAGGGCATTATCTACGGTTAAAGTATGGTTATCTGGGCAGTTCGATATGAAGGACTTGGGAGAAGCCAGTCACATCGTTGGGATCAAGCTGTACGAGATTGGAAACAAAGGATGTTGGGCTTATCACAAGCGAAGTATATCGATGATATCCTTGCTTGTTTAATCATGCAAGATTCCAAGAAAGGGTTTCTCCCTTTCAGGCATGGAATCACTCTATCCAAAGAGAAATATCCTAAGACACCTAATGAGATAGAGAAGATAAAGGCGGTTCCTTATGCTTCGGTAGTAGGAAGCCTCATGTATGTTATATTTTGCACTAGACCCGATATTTACTTTTGTTTTTGGCATGGTTAGCAGATATCAGTCTAACACAAGACAGGAGCATCGGACTGCGGTAAAAAATATAATCAAGTTCTTGAAAAAGATTAAGGATTATACATTGGTTTACCACGCAAATAGTCTAGTACCTTTGGGGTATACAGACTCAGATTTTAAGTCAGACATAGAGCTTACATCAGGAGACAACATTACAAATCTTTTACAAAGAGCTTACCGACTTTGACTTTTGATAGTCATATAGAGGGCATAGGAGTCATATGTATGACAGCATGGTTTTGAGTATAAGTGGGAGATTGTTAGGGTTGGTATACATAAAACCATGATTTTAGAATTTTATTTTATTTTAATAAAATTGATTTTTTATTTTATGAGAATCTTTATGAGCAATATATGTGTATCATTTCTTTAATGTTATGCATGGATGTTCGATATTCTGTATAGTATTTAATTTGGTGTGTAGAGTACGGCTTACACACAGAAGATCAAATTTTAAGTTCTTATAGAATATAAGTTTTATGATCACAGTTTAGATGAAAATGGACATACCATCAGTACGACTGCGCTACAGAGTTTTAGTAGGCCTGTCTTGGTTACGGGAAACAGATAATAGCGTCATCCATTGTTTCAACTCTCTGTGCCAGTACACTTTGTGTGTACTGAACGGGACATTTGGGGTAATTAATTTTATACTTACTATATAAATTAATTCGCACCCAAAGTTTATTAAGAATATTGCTTATCCTCTTAATCCTGAGACAATTATTAATTTGCGTATATTTAATATTCGTTATTTTGATTCATTAGAGAGTGCGATCTTATATGGGTCTATATTCCCAGTGAGTTAGATAGCAGTATTATTTATATGGAAAATATTAATTATTGACGAAATCTACGTCTCGATAGATCGAGATTGATCATACCCCCTTAAGGATGCTTATAAGTTTAGATCGGGCTAAACCCTACAAGTGGATTTGATTATCTGGCGGTCAAATAAGTTAAGCAAAATGGCTTAAGGAATATCAAGATGCTAATTAAATTAAATTGTCAGTAATTAAATTTAATTGGCGGGTTTCTGGAGTCTTAACGTGGGGAGAAATGGTAAGCATTTAATAACATAAGCTCAATGCAAGAAGGGCTTGAGATTATGGGTCAGAGTGAAATTATAGTTCTTTAGTATTGTGAACTGTAATTCAGTATTTTATGAAAATTATAGAAATCGTTGCATCTTTCCATAATGGTAGAAACCGCTGGTAGGTATCTGTGTTCCACTAGAAGTCTTACTCATAATTACTCCCCAGGTCCCTGTTGTAGCCCTTTATATATGCGGGTAGGCTGAACTAGTTTGATATCTCATATATCATGAATATGTTATATTTTGTCTCTCCAGACTAAATATATCTGGGTTCTGCCAGTACGAGTTCTCGATAGTCCAGAGCCCACACTACGTTCGAGGATCGCGTAAGGGAATACGGTAGAAGATCTGACATGAGCTTAAACTCGAAATCAAATCGTAGTTGAAGAATCAATCGACAAAAGGTGTTTTTCTAAATTAGCTTTGGTTGCACGGGTTTTATTTTGATCGTTAGTCATCAAAAGTTTTATCTGGAGCCTGTTTCGACGTTTGCCCGTCCAGTTAATTTTTATCGAAAATCATTTACAAAAATAATGATCTTGGTAGTTTTGCCTCCAACATGTCAGTCGACTGAGGTGTGAAATTCAGTTGACTGAGTGGTTTCAGTAGCATTTCAGTCGGCTAGAAAGGGGTGTCCAGTCGACTGACTTGAGGTCGTGGATGGTTTATGGGGAATCCATAAGGTTTTCAGTTGATTGGAAGGGGAAGGTCCGTCGTCTGACCTCATGTACTTTGGCGTGGTCTACAAATATCAAGCTTTGGAAGATGTTTTGAGATATTTTGTTCAGATCTGGTTTCTCTCTCACGGAACCGCTACCTTCTCACCAGATTTTGATGGGTCCGGAGCTCGATTTTTAGCGATCTGACTGCGAATTCTTGATGTTGGTGCTGGAGGCTTCGTGTTCATCTGGACATAATCCTATTTCATCGAGGTTTGATTTTTGAGACGTCTAGCTTTTTGGTCAACGAGGTAAGATCCTAGACTCTATTGTGGTTAAATGGTGCTACATTCAATTATATGCGTTTTCTCATGTTAGAAAATGTACTAAATGTTGTTTTCATGTTTAAACCTTGGTTTTCGAGTAAAAAGTATATTTTTCCGCATTTCTTGGTTTATTTTAGGATTTGGATGTGTTGATACCCATAAGTTTCAAAAATGTAGGTTTGGAAATGAGGTGATTTGTGAAAATCGTGAAAAAATGTGTTTTAGAGATTTGGAGCTAACCCTCGGAGTTGAGTCTCAGCTTTTCAAACATTTTGATGAAAGCATGTTTTTACATGTTAGATGATCTCCATGGTTGATGGATTGGATCTCTTTTCATACATGTGATGTATAACTGTTTTATGGGTTTTTGTAGTTAAGCTACGGCTAGTTTTTAAATGATTCGTAGATGTACCACGGCAGTGTTTGGTTTGGGTGCTTCTTCCCTCGGTCGTGGCAATCCATAAAGAGCAGTTGGGTTCTTTTTCTCTCGATCATGGCAATCCGTAAAGAGCAATTAGGTGCTTCTTCCCCCGGTTGTAATCAGTAAAGAGCTAGTTACCCCCGTGTGTAGCTGCGTTATTGTGACTCCATATAGAACATGCCATTACCTAGCAGGCCTTAAGTGTTTTAGGACTAGGGTAATGCGCATGAGTCTATAGTTGTTGCCTTTGTCCATGTGTGTGGCAAATTCGGTACATAGGATTCATTTTATCTTATTTTTTCTCGATTGTGTGACCCGAGTGGAGAATACTGTTTTATTACTGTTTGACCTTGTTTTCCTCAGTTGTGTGTTCCAAGTGGGAAAATAACGTTTTGGTTACTGTTTTTCTTTAACTGTGAAAACGTTATCTGCATTGTTGATATGCGTGGTTTTAAGGATAAAAATGTGAGATTTTATGATGTAAAACCTTTTTGAGGCTCGTGTTAGCCTGATGGAAAACTTACAGTTTTGGGATGGAAAACCCTTTTGGCTCCTGTGGTTGAGTCTTTATGCTTATGAATGCATAACCTGCTTTACAGCTTTATAGTATGTTTCTATTGGGTTTCGGCACACGGTGTGGGATTTTGTTATAAAACCTTTTTCAGGTGAATGTGGTCTTATGACCTTGGGGTACCCGGAGGTGGCTGATGACAAGACTTTTGTTTTGTCTTGATAGGTTATTTATACCTTTCTATATATGTTTCATGTTGGATATAACATGTTGTAATGCGTATACAATTCCTATGGATGTATGCATGTTTTAATTGTGACGCCCCGTCCTCTGGGTACGTCGTGACATACATAAATAAAAATAAAAGAATATTTTAGCCATTCATTCATATTTACATACGTTAGTTATTATATTATAAAGGAGTTCTGAACCATTCAAAATTACATAACTATTATAGTTTCACCAAGAAATTTCAAAAATTACATTAAGCACGAGAGAACTGAATATAAGCACAAAAGCAGAGGTCTCGACTCCTCAGAACGCATCAGCGAGATCTATGTGCTCTTGGAACTTACCGTGTTCTTCAAACACTCCTTCTTCCTCTGGGTTGACTTCCTCTAAGAACTCTTCCTCACCTGTGGCACGAATTCCATGAGCCAAGGCCCAGAGGCAAAACAGTCTAACCTTCTAACTAATCACACTGCATAAAATTCACCGCAACACATACCATATAACACCCAGTATAGTTTATAGTCAAGGAGACAGACAAATTTATGGCAGGATAGCGGATAAGTCAGTAAACATGTGTATATGAGATGCTGTGTATGAAATGCAAATGCCCAACCCAATATGTACCCAGATTATAACAGTAATTCCACACCGGGCTTCATGTCACAACTATTTTACTCAATGGCAACTGCATGGGGGCGGGCTAACTAATTATCAGCCACCCTTATCCGGGCCGATAATTCCCACCTTAAGATGCGTGATGCCTTCGTCGGTGTCAACCCAAAGTCTAAGAGAATTCAAGAGACATCCACATTATACAAAGTACCAAGATGAGGGATTTAGGACTGCCATAATTGGGCTCTCTCAGAAGTTACCACAGTAGTGGGATTAGGTCTGCCGAATTAGGCTCTCTCCGAATTTACCCAAAATCCAAACTATCGAATCAGAATGCTTGCACGAACCCATGGTGCCCAACAATATCCGTAAACCATTTTAAACACCAGGGACGCACCCAGGATGTATAAGTCACAATCATTTTAAACACTGGGGACGCACCCAGGGTGTATAAACCATAACATTTTCGAAAATGGCAACCATGGACGCCCTAGACTTAGAATGAAGAACGACGATCTCTGCACAGCCTATCCGAACAATGCTTTGCACACATGGATTCTAACATGCCAGGATGCAAATTATAATGCTCATAATGTATATCATTGATCTCAAGTATAACAATTTATAGTAGGGCATTAACATGGCAAGATTCATGGTACAACGCGCATAACATAAGGTACAAGTATGTGAAGTATAAGCTACAATTCTCAAGATATAATTCAAATATGATAGCATGAGTTCTAAATCATCATACGTTCACTTAGAAACAATAATTGACTAATTCAAATTAATTGTCATACAAAAACTCGGGTCTCAAAGGGAAGGGTACTCAATTCACACTTAGCGACTTTTAAGGCAAAAAATCAAGTATTAAATTAAAAAAGCCGACAAAGTTTTGGGATAACTAGACATAGAATCAAGTTATGATTTTTATACATCATTTAGATAAAAATATTTTCTACAACGCTCATGTTTAACACGAAGGCCAAAACATAAGGCAAATGGGTGAACAATTCATACTAAGCACAAATGGTTCAGCACTTTTCTCAAGATTTTACTAACATTATGCTTATGTTGTCTAGATTTTGGGGTATCATTTCAAGTCCAAATAAGCCCATTTTTTAGAATGTTCTAGTGTAATATGTTCCCTACAAGTGTCAGGGTTAGAGCTATGGGTAGTTGTTTGGAACAAATTATACCTTTTGGCCATTTTAAAAAGTAGGTTCTGTCAGCCGCCAAAACTCAAAAAATCCAGTTTTGGACAGAGAGTTTGAAACGATTTTGGGGAATCATCCCAAAGTTTTAAGGTCTAATTTTTGGGAAACAAGAACTTCAATATGTTAGCTACAATATTCATGTAGAACACTTTTGGAATAGGTTACTAAAAATAGGGGTTTTGAGCTATATAAAAAAATATGTAACCGAATGTTTCTTGGGGGCTGAAACTCATTAGAGATTTTCAAAAGTGTTTTGACCTTCCAAAACTCAATATTGTTTCCTCATTGTGAGTGGGTAGATAGATATATATGTTATCAACAACTTTTATGTTTTGACCAAAGTTCGGATCTCATTTTAATCTAGGGTTTCCAAGTCGGTAGTGTTGACTGGTCGGAAAATGACACTTTGGAAAATTTGCAATATCTTAAGTTCTAGTTATGAAAATTAGTTGAAAAAAACATTGGATGCAAGATAACACATAAATCTAAATTTGGACATAAAGAATATGCTTAGATCAATTTCTTACATTGAGTTATGACATTTCAAATCTCAGGGCAAAAACATCAAAGTTCTCAAAAATTAAGCCTCTTAGAGTTGAAATCTTCTACTTATGCAATATCAAGTTTTTGTTCCATTTCTTTGCATACATGTGTTTTAAAATTTAACATCAAGGCTCTAGAACACTTAAAAATCATCAAATTAAAAAATAACAACATACAAAAGCATCTCATATCACCCGTAAACATAACAGCCCCTATTTTGTTACTACGACGCCTTTTCGGTTTGATTTCGGTTCTTGATTTTTAGAGTGTTTAAAAGGATGTGTTGGGGGATATTTTAATTGATCTATGATACAAGGATTAGAGGTTTTACTTACTTCTTTAGAGGGCTCAAGGATGTTGGGATGGAAGGACTTAGCTTTAGGAAAACACCACTTGATTCTTAGCTCCATTTTCCTCCTTTTTCTCCCACAACTTACAGAATACTTCAAGAACAATTGAAGGTCTGGAACCTCACCTCTCTTGCACGAAAATATGAAGGGGAGGGAGTGGTATTTGGCTTGGTTTATATAGGCAAAGGTTAGGGTATATGGAGGGGACAAAAAAATTAATTAAGGTACTTTCAAAGACTTCTTTTCCATCTTTTTAATTAATGTGATTTGAGAAGATTTGACTTGGTGCAATATTTAAGGCCTATAAATCAGATATTGGGAAGGGAAATACAGCTAGGGGACAGTTTGGAGGACAAAAACCTGACCCCACATCAATCAAGGGGTGTTGCATTGGTTTCCGTGCCCTTTTGTACAATAAAATGCATTAAAAGTTAATTTAATGTATCTTTTTGGTGTCTTTTCCTATCGAGACCTATTTATTTAGTATGTTTATGATAAATATAGTATTTTCATGTATTATCATAGTTTTCATAGCAATTGATTAAATAGATGTAGTCTTTTAAGTCAAATTATACTATTTTGACAATATATGACTTTTTGACTTATTTTGTTGTGCATGAACTTCAAGAGTGATTTGTTTACCTTTTGGCACACTTCCCAAGGTGGTCAGCCACTAAGGGGTATTTTTGGCATTTTGATGTTATTTTGTCCTTTAGTACTTAATTGTACTTAAATTCTTGATTTATGGTATCTATGTGTCAAAATTTAAGTTTTTAAGACCTTTTACTGTATTATGGGCAAAACAGTCATTTACTGTATTTATGAGGAGTTTTTCTTTTAATTCATTAACTCATGGTATTTACTTCATTTAGAATGTTGGGAGACTTCCGGGTTGCTAAGGTTTTATTGCTTGAGTTTTAGACCTTTTGAGGGTTTTCGGACCGAACTTAGGGTTTTCGATTCGAGTTAGGATTCTAAATTTCTTATGTATTCTATGGACTCGTGGACTATCTATCACTAATACTTAAGGTTTGGGCTGGGTCATTACATGGATCGTTATCAATCAGATTATTACAACTAGGGTCTGTACCAAGTCGCTACAAACTACCCCCTTAAACAAATTTTGTCCCTGAAATTTTGCCTCGTACTTCATCGTACGGAAGGTTGAGGATGATTTACTGTCATTGTGTCTTCTCGTTCTCCAAAATTGTGTCCTATTTACTTGAGTTGTTCTTTATTGTGGGTGCGGATCAGGTCGAACCCATATGTTCAGCACTTAGAGTAAAGATTATCTCATCCTACTTAACATCTTAAACTAATTACTACCAAATCTTCAAGGACTAGGTCACATAACCAGCTAGCCCCAAAAAGTTTGGGGACGCCTCCAAAAGTTCGTATCTCTGTTACGCTAGTTAGCCTTTTCCCATTAACTGTTACTTCTACTTCTGTTGGGCCCACTTGAATTTCTTCTCCAGATATAACATGATCTAAAAACATCACCCGGTTCATTTAAAACGTACACTTACCAAGGCTTACATACAACTTGTGCTTTCTCAGGACCTACAAAGAATCTTCAAATGTTCTCTGTGTTCTTCTTCACTCTGAGAATATAACCGAATATCATTTATCAACACAAATATAAATTTTTCTAGAAAGCTTATGAACACCCAATCCATCAGGTCCATAAACATAGCAGGTACATTCGTTAACTCAACAGGCGACACCACAAATTCATAATGCTCATAACAAGTTCTAAAGGCAGTCTTGGGTATATCTGACTCTCGCACTTTTAATTTTATGGTATCATGACCCCAGTCTATCATTGAGAACACGTTAGCTCCAAAACACAACTTTCATTGAGTTCGACTTCCATAAGCGATCATACATTTCTAAACTATCCCACCACCGAGACTGATTTTGAACATTCTCCACTTTTGTCTGGATAAGCGATCATACATTTCTAAACTATCCCACCACCGAGACTGATTTAGAACATTCTCCACTTTTGTCTGGAAAGACTATCACTCTACCGAAAACCAGCTCATTGCCATATTCAAATGTACGTCGAAGACTACTTCCCGATCGATTAACGACTATTAACTCGAAATCACATCACTACTTTGTGTTGGACTACTCTAGCCTTACGACCATCAAGATTAACACCGCCACATGAATTTAATGAGTCACTAGGGCTAAACATACCACACAGACTAAACTCTCCCCAGGTATATGCTTACTCATATAAATCCAATCATAATCTTGTCACATATTTCCTTCACGTACGTACCATCCACCCTACAATCCTTTAACTGAACAGTATTAACTCTTGATTAATAAGTTTCTTATCATTATCACTGAATCCCTTCACACATTCTCTACCACACAATCGAACCATGAATCATTTTTGCTCTTTAATTACTTTATCTTACCCACATTCTACCAAGACACTCGATACTCTCAAGGTCATTTACAAAAATCACGCCCATAAACTCGTATAATCTTACTTACGCTTCCACTCATCTCATCCAAACACTTATTCCTCCCACATACTCACACTAAGCTGCTACGCAACTCAACCAAAAAATACAAAATTATGTCACTCTCCAACTTCTCATACATAGAGTTCACACGTTCCCATAAAATAATTTCTTCTCTATACCAGCAACATCTACTCACCAATCTAAACAAACTTGTTCTAACGGGTCACACCATAAAAGGTTTTCGAAAGAAACTTCTTTGCGACTCACATCGATACAACAACGAAAACCAAATACCACTCCATAAGAGTTACATAGTCTAGATGCCAAATGAATATAAACTGATACTTTGAGAACCTACCATGTGAACAACTCGGTCTGTCTAAAATGCGCACTCCATCCCTCAAACAATCTTCAGCGTTAATGGAATTCACTATTTCCACAATCTCCTTGGCACCCAATCCTTGAATTGTTTAACTAAGAGTTACTAGTCTTTGAGGTGATCTTGAAAATCCTAATTACGAAGTCTGTAATCATATGCTTCTATTTTCTTTCTAGTCTTTCCAAAGGATGATATGTTCCTCTTGGCTTTTATCGTTTGTTCTTGACGTGCTAGTACGTTGGGTTCAAAGGTCTCTTCTTGTAACGATCGGTACTGACCCTAATGGTAACAATCCGGTTGATAACGACCCGTGTAAAGACCCTGCTCAAACCCTAGTGTTAGGGATGGATAGTCCACGAGACCATAGAACACCAAAGTAGTTCAAAACCCTAACTCGAATCGAAAGTCCTAAGTTCGGGCTGAAAATCCTGAAAAGATTCAAAACACTGGCAATAAAACCCTAGCACCCAGAGAATCTCCTAACATTCTAAATGAAGTAAATATCATGAAAAAATAAATTAAAAACCAAAATCCTCATAAATAAGGTAAAATAACCGTTTTGCCCTCAGTACAGCAAAAAGCCCTTAAAAATCTAACTTTTGACATATGGATACCCTAAATCAAGGATTTAAGTACAATTATATAGTAAAAAACAAAATAACATCAAAAATGCCAAAAATGCCCCTCAATGGCCGACCACCTTGGGGTGTGCGCCAAAAAGTGACTTTTTTGCTTCTTTTTAGCTTTAAATGATGAGAAATGTATTAAATGAAGGATTATTATGATCCCAAACTTCTTGAACAAGTAATATACCTAATAATATAGTGTTATAAGTCAACAAACCAAATATATTATTATTGAAGTTCATACATAACAAAATATGTCAAAAAGTCATATATTGCAAAACACCTTAATTTGACTTAAAAGACTACATCTATTTTATCAATTGCTATGGAAATTATGATAATACATGAAAATACTATATTTCTCATAAACATACAAAAATAGTAAGTCTCAGTAGTAAAAGACATGGAAAAGATACATCAAATTAACTTTTGATGTATTTTCTTGCACAATAGGGGCACGCAAACCAAGCAAAATCCCTTGATTGATGGGGGATCAGATTTTGTCCCCCCAAATAGAACCCTAGATACTTCTACCTTCCCCAAATCTGAATTCTAGCCTCCAAGAATCAAATCAACTCAAATCAAATTCAAATCATATTTAATGAAATGAAGAAAAAGAGGGACCCTTTGTGTACTTTTTGTCTCCCCTTGTGCCCTAGCCTTTGCCTATTTAAACTAAGCCCAAACACCTCTTCTCCCCTTCAAAATTTCGTGCAAGGGAGTGGGGGACCAGACCTTTAATTGTTCTTGAGGTGTTCTATGAGTTTGAGGAAGAAGAAAGAAGAAAAAGGAGGAAACCGGAAAGATTTTCGAAAGCTAAGTCCAAATCAATCCTCCACCATTCTTTGATCTCTCCAAACAAGTAAGTGAAACCTTTAAACCTTGTATCTAAGATCCCTCAAAATATCCCTCAACCCATCCCTTTAAACACTCTAAAAATCAAGAACCGAAATCAAACCAAAAAGGCATTGTAGTTGGGAAACTTAGGGGCTGTTTTGATTATGAATGATATGAGATGTTGTTGTATGTTGTTATCTTTGAGTTTGATGATCTCTAACTATGCTGGAGTCTTGATGTTTATGTTTGAAACACAAGCATGCAAGGAATTAGAACCAAAACTTGACATAACATAAGTAGAGGACCTAAACTCTAAGAGGCTTGATTTTTAAGGACTTTGATGTTTATGCCTTGAGATTTGAAATACCATAACTCAATGTAAAAAATTGATCTAAGAAAGATTCTTATGTCCAAGGTTATATTTTTGTGTTATCTTTCATCCAAAGTTGGTTTCAACTCATTTTCATAACCAGAACTCAAGATATTGCAATTTTACCAAAGTGTGTCATTTTATGACCATTCAACACTACCGGCTTGGGAAACCAAGTTTAGAATGAGATACAAACTTTTTTCAAAACATAAAATTTGTAGATACCATGTATATCCATCTACCCACCAAATATGAGCAACAAATATTGAGTTTTGATAGGTCAAACCCCCTTTGAAATGCTCTATTGATTTTCTGTCCTCAAGGAAAATTCTGTCACATTTATTTATATGGCCCAAAACCCCTATTTTTAGTGACCTATTCCAAACTTGGTCTACATGAACATTGTATCTAACATAATGAAGTATTTTTTATCCAAATATCAGACCCTAAAGCCTTGGGATGATACCCCAAAACCGTTTTAAATCCTCTGTCCAAAATAAGCTCTGCTGAGTTTTGGTGGCTGACAGAACCTACTTTTTAAAATGGTCAAAAAGTTTAACTTGTTTCAAAAAACTGCCCTTAGGCCTAAACATGAAACTTGTAGGGTAGATGTTAGACTAGAACATACTAAACAATGGGCTCATTTGGACTTCATTGGTACCCCAAAATAGAGAGCAACAGAAACATAATTTTGGGTAAAATCTGGAGAGAGTGGTGAACCATTTTTGCTTAGGATAAAATGTTCACCCATTTTCCTTAAGACTTGGCCTCAGTGATAAACATGAGACTTGTAGAAAATACTTTTATCTAAATGGTGTACAAAAATCATAACTTAATTCCAAGTCTAGATACCCCAAAATCTTGTTGGCTCTTTTAATTTAATACTTGGTTTTAGCCTTAAAAGTTTATAAGTGTGATTCGAGCACCCTTTACTATGAGATCCGAGTTTTTGTATGATAACTTATTTGAATTAGTCGATTCATATTTTCAAGTGAATGTTTGATGATTTAAAACCCATGCTATCATATTTGAATCATATCTTGAGAATTATAGTTTGTGATTTACATACTTATATCTTATGCTTTGCGCGTTGTACCATGAATCTTGCCATGTTAATGCCATGCTATAAATTGTTGCACTTGAGATCAATGGTACACATTATGAACATTGTCATTTGCATCTTGGCATGTTGGAGTCCATCTGTGCAAACCGTTGTTGGGATGGGCTGTGTTGAGATTATTCTTCTTGCTTCTAAATCTAGGGCGTCCCTAGTTGCCTTTTTTTAAAAAATGTTTTGGGATATATTCCCCTTGTACACTCTGGGTTCGTCCCCGATGTTTGAAATGGTTTATGGATATTGTTGGGCACCATGGATTCATCGCTAACACTCTGGTTTTGGTTACTTAGACTTCAGGTTGATACCAAGCAAGCATCCTGGTCTTAAAATGAAAGGCAACGACAATAAATCCCATCATGGCAATGACAATAAGTCCCTAGTGTAATGAAAGGCAATGACAATAAGTCCTTGAGGCAACAATGATGATAAGTCCATGTAGGCAATACTAATAAGTCCTAAGTGGAACTCCTGTTTTTATTTCTGATGAATGTTGGGTTGCACATCTGCATTACATACATGGTATCTCATATACGCATTCTTAATTGACTTACCTGCTATCCTATCATAAATTTATCTGTCTCATTGACTATAAATTGTACTGGGTGTTATATGGTATGTGCTGCGGTGAATTTTGTGTTGTGGGATTAGTTAGAAGGTTAGAGTGTTTTGCTTCTGAGCCTTGGCTCATGGCATTCATGCCATAGGTGAGGAGGAGTTCTTGGAGGAAGTCAACCCCGAGGGAGAAGAAGAATTGGAAGAACAAGGTGAATTCCAAGAGTACATGGATCTAGATGATGCATTCTGAGGAGTTGAAACCTCTACGTTCGTTTTTATATTCAAATTTCTCGTGCTTAGTTTAATTGTTGAAAATTCTTGGTGGAACTGTAATAGTTATGTACTTTTGAAAGATTTAGAATTCACTTATGATGTAATAACTAATGTATGTAAATATGAATGAATGGCTAGAATATCCCTTTATTTATATTTATATATGTCTCAACGTGCCCGGAGGACGAGGTGTCACAGTTGGTATCAGAGCTTAGGTTTAGTGAACCTTCAGGCCTTGGGTTATGAGAAACCATGCATTCTGTCGTGTTGGAGCTCTGTAGGTGGCGTTGTATTAATAATTATTATCATCCATACATTATAAGAACTAAATTCTTCTACGCCTGAGTCTTATAGCAAGTCGTGTTTGGACGTTACCAGGATCGGAAGCAGCAAGGAATCTACATGCGAAGGACAAGTATGACCATTGAGATCGAAGATCAAAAATTCATGCAACGAGTTACATTATTTTAAGGGGGGTACATAGGAGTACACACTAGGAGAAGTTTTAGATACCACCTCGAGAGACACCGTTAAAACCCCGCGACTTCATCCTTATGAATTCTTTTCTCATTTACCCCAAGCCTTGGTATCAACATTTTGAAAGTCTTTTGTATGTCCTTCCTTTTTATATCATAAGTCCTTAATGGTAGCGTCAAGTGTCGTTCGTCGGTAACCTTTATGCACCCGAGTCTTGTTGAGAACCATATTAGAAATTCAACTCTAGAGAATACCCTTGTCCTCAAAGTTTTCATGCCTCGATAATGACCGGTATTCGCATATTGATTCTCCTCTGATTCGAGTCATCATACTTGAATTAACTCTTCTCTTGAAGAACTCAATATCAATTCTTTGTTAAGTACCCGTTCCAAACATTCGACATTAATAAAATCTTTTGTCATAGTTCATTTCTCTCGACTTTGAAACCACAGTCTGTTGCAGTGATTTTGCGAATTCTTTGTACACTCTTGAAATCCCAACCTGGGAAGTCGACTTGGATGCTTGAATTGAAGTACGTTAGACCGACATAACTTCAGGGTAAAGTATCTAGTTAGGCTGCCCCTTTTGATATCTCCTTTATCATAATCTGATTGTACTGGATTAGTTCCAGGGACACTTGTTTAAAGTATGGTTCATTATCCTCTTCTTGTTTCTCCTGCATTTGAACCCCAAATGACCACCCAATTTGTGTCAATGGTAGTTACCTTAACCATGACCATTTGACCTCATCCAACCTATCTTTGAACCACCTAGGTTCCACCCTAAACTGTTCTAACCCTACGCATGTTTTTGACTGTCGACCTTCAAAAAAATTTCCCCATGAATCTGTGAGTAACAACGATCGTCAATAACAATTAATTATAGTTTTTCAAAGGTCCCAACAAATAAGACTACACCATCAGCAATCTAAGGTTAGAATACAACTTCACATCAAATGTTTCGTGACACCACCATATGGCACAATTAAAACTTCTCTAAGACTAGTTCATAGCTGACCCACCTATTCCGATAAACCAAGAAGTAAAAGATTTATACCAGTAATAAGGAAGTAAAAAATGAGAAACAGCCTCGAAACTCATGATAACCTTAGTACGCTAGCAAAAGGAGATACATCTACGTACATCGATATTCACGCCGGCCTTCCCACCGAAGTGTTAGAGTTCAAATTTTTTCCATCACTATCAAAGAACGAAGAATCTTGATCATAACAATGAATGTTTGGAGCCTGATGATGAATTAACCACCGAGTCATAATGAATCACATAACTAGGTAATTACCACAATCGTACGTTTTATCATGTCCGTTTTATCCTAGAATGACCAACCGCCTGAGAGAACGATCCAGTTATTGGAAGAGACATTCAAACCCAACGTTCTAAGCATGTTAAGAACATACGGTAGAGGCCAAGAGGAACTGAGCAATTTTTGGAAAGACTATAGAGAAAATGGAAGAATATGATTACAAACTTCGTCATTAGGATTATCAAGATCACCTCAAAGACTGATAACTCTTTCGTTAAACAATTTTAGGATTTAGGTGCCAAGGAGTTTGTGGAAACAACGAGTCCCATTGATGCTGAAGACTTTTTGAAGGGTAGAGTGCGCATTTTGGACAGACCAAGTTATTCACATAGTAGACTTTTAAAGTATTAGTTTGTATTCGTTTAGAGTATAGGCTGTGTAGCTCTTATGGTGTGGTATTCGATTTTTGTTGTAGTATCAATGTGAGTTGCAAGGAAGTTGCTTTTGAAAACCTTTTATGATGTGACCCGTTAGAGTAAGCTTGTTTAGATTGGTGAGTAGATGTTGTCGGTATAAAGAAGGAATTTTCTTGTGGGAGCAGGTGAACTCTATGTATGAGAAGTTGAAGGGTGATATAATTTTGTTATTTTTGGTGAAGTTGTATAGCAGCTTAATGTGCTTACATGGGAGGAATAAGCGTTTGGATGAGAAGAGTAGAAGCTTAAGTAAAATTATACAAATTTATAGATATGAATCGAGCGTGGGTAAGACTATAAGTCTTGGTAGAATGTGGGTAAGATAATGTAATTAAAAGAGAAAAATGGTTCTTGGTTCGATTGTGTGGCAGAAAATGTGTGAAGGGACTGAGTGATGATGATAAGAGATTTTGGAATCAGGAATTAATACTATTCAGTTAAAGGATTATAGGATGGATGGTACGTACATGAAAATGATATGTGAACGTATATTATGTTGTGACGAAGTTGTGATTGAGTTTATATGGATAAGAATATACCTATAGAGCGCTTAGTCTGTGTAATATGTTTAGCCTTAGTGACTCATTAGATTCAAGTGGCGGTGGCAATCTTAATAGTCGTAAGGTTAGAGTAGTCTTCGATGTACGTATGAATATGATAATGAGCTGGTTTTTGGTAGAATGATAGTTTTTCAAGACAGAAGTGAAGATTGTTTGAAATCAGTTTTGGTGATGGGCTAGTTTAAAGACATGTGATCGCTTGTGGAAGTCGTACTCAATGAAAGTTGTGTTTTGGAGCCAACATATTCTCAAGGATAGACAGGGGTCGTGATACCATAAATTGAAAGTGCAGGAGTCTGATGTACTAAGACTGATTTTAGGACTCATTACGAGCATTATGAATTTGTAGTGGCACCTTTTAGGTTAATGAATGTACCTACTGTGTTTATGGACCTAATGGATTGGGTGTTCAGAAGCTTTCTAGAACAATTTGAGATTGTGTTCATAAACGATATTCGGTTATTTTCTTGAAATGAAGAGGAATACAGGAAACACTTAAAGATTCTTTGTAGATTGTGAGAAAGCACAAGTTGTGTGTTAAATTTGGCAAGTGTGAGTTTTAGTTCAATCGCGTGATGTTTTTAGGTAATGTTATATTTAGAGAAAAAATTCAAGTGGACTCCGCAGAAGTAGAAGCAACAGTTAATGGGAAGAGGTTAACTAACATGACAGAGATACAAAACTTTTGGGGCTAGTTGGTTATGTGATATGATCCTTGAAGATTTGGTAATAATTAGTTTAAAGTGTTAAGTAGGACAAGACAACCTTTACGCTACGTACTGAACATATGGGCTCGACCTTATCCACACCCGCAATAAAGAGAACTCAAGTAATCAAAGATACAATTTTGGGAAAACAAGAAAGAACAATGTTAGTAAATCATCCTTAACCTTCCAAACGATGAAGTGTGGAGTGAAAGTTCAGGGACAAAATTTGTTTAAGGGGGGTAGTTGTAACGACCCAGTACAAACCCTAATGGTAACAACCCGGTTGATAACAACCCATGTAAAGACCCTGCTCAGACCCTAGTGTTAGTGACGGATAGTCCATGCGACCATATAACACAGAAGTAGTTCAAAACCCTAACTCGAATCGAAAACCTTAAGTTCAGCCCGAAAATCCTAAAAAGATCCAAAACACAGGCAATAAAACCCTAGCACCCGGAGAATCTCCTAACATTCTAAATGAAGTAATATCAGAAAAAATGAATTAAAAATCAAAATCCTCATAAATAAGGTAAAATGACAGTTTTGCCCTTAGTATAGCAAAAAGCCTTTAAAAATTCAAAATTTGACAAATGGATACCCTAAATCAAGGATTTAAGTACAATTATGTAGTAAAAGACAAAATTGTTAGGAATGTATACTGAAAAGCCATGCTTTTTAAGTTTTTTTTCTTGATCCCTAGCATATTAATGAGAAACATTTGAGATGTTTTTGCATTCGTGATTTCATATTTATATTTGTGATG
>JAOTRH010464459.1:0-27945 GCA_034768845.1 Heliamphora exappendiculata
ATAAAATATTATCCATTTAAAATCATTTATTCTTAGAAAATAAATTATAAAAATTATCAAAATCAAATTAAAAAACCATTGGGCTAATAAGTTCGTTAGTAGACATGATAATCCACAAACACCAGTAACATAAACTCAAGGGCGCGAGATTAGCGAGAGTAGAAGACCAAAACAAAATTCATGAGAACAGTGAGAAGTCGTATGACTCACGAGAACCAGAGTCAACGAACCCAGGAGAAAACCAGAGAGAGCCAGAGAGTTGCAATCCAAGAGAACCAGAGTTACCGCGAACCAAGAGAAGCAACAAGAAGAGTTGTTGACGAGAACTAGAAAACCAAAAACCAAAGTCGCCGATGAGAACCAGCACCAGCGAGAACCAGAATCGATGAGCACCAGGATCGACACGACCACTGAGGTCGCCTTCGAGAATGAGAGAACCAAAAAAAACCACACCAGAGTTCCTAACGAGTGAGAAGGTCGCCTTCGAGAACGAGAGAACCAAAAAAACACGCCAGAGTTGCCGACGAGTGGGGACGAGGGTCAAGGCGATGCTAAGGGAGCAACGACTAAGGTTCCGGCGAGTGAGGACAAGGACGCCGGCGAGGCTTTCTTTCAGACGACGGCTGGAGAGTGACGACTATGGTTTTGTTTACAGGTTTGGCTTTGATACCATGTCAATTTTATTCAGTACCTCATTGTGAGGGTCCCTTCCCATTATATAACAATCTTATGGCTAATTACGTTACTGATTTTCAGCAATTACAGCAATTATATCTAACTCAAAAGGAAACAAAAATATACAGCTAATCACAATAGATACAAGAGATATGCCATAAATAGATATGCTAGATATATTCTGATCTAACTGACAAACTTGTTCATTAAAAACATGTCTAACTAAATGAACCTGACCTGTTTTAGGATTAAAACAACAATATCCTTTAACAACTGAGTGATAGCCAAGAAAAATGCAAGATGTGGATTGTGGTTCAAGTTTCTAAGAAGAATAAGGTTTCAGCCATGGAAAATATTGACAACCAAAAGTCTTGAGAAAATGGTAATTTAGTTTTTGGTGAAATAATTTTTCAAAGGTACTAAATGATGCAATTTAGAACAACAAAGTTTGTTAATGAGGTAGACTGATGTGGCTTGAGCATCAAACCAGAAATTCAAAGAGAGCTGTGATGTAACAAAACAATGGTAGTTTCAATCAAATGTCTATGTTTGTTTTCGGCTACTCTATTTTGAGATAGTGTATATGTCAGGGTTGTATCCTAAAAATTATAATTTTTTATTTTAGTATTTAATTTTATTTTAATAATAAAATTAGTTTTTTTATTTTATAAGAATCTTAATGAACAATGCTTGTGTTTTATTATTTATTTAATATTGTGTATGTGTAACTTTTGTTCTGTATAGTATTTAATTTGGTATGTAGAGTTCAGTTTATACAAAGAAGACCAAATTGTCGATTTTTCTAGAATATAAGTTTTTGGTTCACAGTCTTAGATGAAATTGGACATACCATCTGTACGACTGTAGTACAATATTTTAATAGACCTATGTTGATTATGGGGAACGGTAATTGTCTTGACAATTGTTTCGACTCATTGTGCTAATACACTTTGTGTGTATTGAATAAGACCAAGTTGAGGTAATTAATTTTGTACTCATTATATAGATTAATTTACACTCCATAATTACTCTGAGTGCTTATACTCTTAATCCTAAAATAATTATTAATCACGTATATTTAATATTCATTATTTTGATTCATTAGAGAGTGCGATCCTCTATGGGTTTATAATCCCGACAACTTGGATAATGATATTAATTATATGGTGGAATTAACGTTCTGAAATATCGAGATTGATGATACCTTCTTAAGAAAACTTATAAGTTTTGACTGAGCTAAACCCTGCAGTTGAATTTTATAATTTAATAGTCAAATAAGTTAAGTAGAAGATCTTAAAAAGAATTCGAAAAAAATCGATTAAATATAATTGTCAGTAATTTAATTTAATCGACAGGTATTTCTAATCTTAATATGGGGAGAATAAATAAGTATTTAATAAAAGAAGTTCAAATACTATAGTTTTGAGAATAAGGCTGGGAGTGCAATTATAATTTTTAGTAGAATAAATTATAATTTATATTTTTATAAAATTTATTTTTGGGTGAGACAGGATTTCATAATTACATTAGAAGCGCATATCTTATTTACTCCACACGTCCCTGCTATAACCTATTTAAACACGATTATAAACTCTAACTTCATAATTCATATTGTTTAATCAGTTGATTAGGTGGCTAAAATTTTCACGTTTTTTGAAAACTTAAGCCTAGACAATATAGGTTTTGAAGAACACGAAGAACGTAATACACACTACGATTGAGTTCTAGCATTCGAGAGTTTAACAGAAAAGTGTGTGTTGGAGATTTGACGTCTAGTCAATAACCGCGGTAGATTATTGGCTAAACTTTGTTGCAGCAACTGAAATTAATCCTATTAGATTTCAAAATGTTTAATCCCAAACTAACTTTGGGAGTATTATTGCGCTTTATTTTGATTGCTCGATATCAAGAAATTTTAATCTAAAACCTTGTACGATGTGTGCCCATTAGGATTATTTTTGACTAAAATCGTAAACATAATCTTAGGATCTTAGCAAATTACCCCAGCAGTATGGGGCCAACTAAATTGATGAACTATACCTTGGAAGGTAAGAAGTTGATAAAGTTTCTTGCTTGTATACTCACCTCCATTATCACTTCTGTGAATATGAGATTTAGTTGAGAACTGAGTTTCAACAAAAATCTTATATTTAATTAGTTTGTCAAACACCTCACTTTTTAGCACAAGGAGAACACCTAGGAAAATCTGCTGAAATCATCTACCAAGAGCAGTTGGAGTTGGGAAATGGGATCTTAGGAACTAATGACAGTGTATATGGATTATACAAAAAATAAACAATAAAAACCCAATAAACCCTACATGGAGAAAAAAGAATTATACCTTCAAGATTTCTCTGGTTTGATCTCATCTCACTACGTGAATAGAAATGTTTTGAATCAATGCACGAATCAGAAAAATCGTATACAACTTAGATTTTTTGTCGTATTCCCATAGACCTAATCACTAACAAAGGGTGGGCAGTTCTTCGTGATTCAACCCTAACCTGGCTATGCCTTTTTTTGGATTCTTGCGAAAATGCAAAAACCCTAACTGCTAACAGTGTTAATTGGTGTATATATAGGCTATGACAGAAACCTAAGGAGTAATAAGGTTTGGGCTCTTTATGTAAATAGAAAAAATTTAATTCAACCTAAATTAAATTCCTAATTCTATAAATTACAAGTCATACCACTAAAGAATTATAATTGCACTCCCATTCTTATATCAAAGAAAATTTCGAGCTCCATGTTATTAAATGCTGAATTATCTCTCCCACATTAAGATTGCAGATACTTGGTAATTAAATTATATTACTAATAATTTTATTTAATCGACTACTTGTAATTTTCGTAAGACTTTCCACTTAACTTATTTGAAAAGTCGGATACGAAATTCACCTGCAAGATTTGACATAATTAAAACTTATAAGTTTCATTAAGGGAGTATCATCAATTCCTATATCAGAATGTAAATTTCATTAATAATTAATATTCATCATACGCGTAATGCCGTTTTCCAATTCACTGAGCTTGTTGATCTAGAATAGATCTCACTCTTTTATAAATTAAAATAAAAAATACTAAATATATATATCTATTAATTATTTCGGGAATAAGAGTATAAGTACTCATAATAATCTTGGGGTATTAATTATTGTATATCGTTAGTATAAACATAATTATCCCAACATGGTCATATTCAATACACAAAGTGCACTAGCACAGTGAGTTAGAACTATACTATTTTTCATAATCAAAACAGACCTATTAAAACACTATGCTACAGTCCTACCGATAGTATGTCCAAATCCATTTAAGTTTGTGAGACCCTAATCCGTTTTAATTTAGCGATGTTTTTTGGCATGTTAATTTTCATTTTAACCCTGTTGGAATAGCATGATTACCTGTGTTTTAATGCATGTTCGAGTTTAGAAATGCATATTAGGTTGGTTTCCAGGGCCGTTGGGCGTTCTAGTTAAAAAAAACAAAAAGATATTTTCGGTGGACCCAATAAATATCAACCCTTGGTTAGATATTTGTAGATTTTGAAACTTGTTAGCTCTCTCAAACAAAAAGCTCCACCTTTTATCTAGATTTTCTTTGGGTTCGGGCTTGATTTTTGGCGATCGAATAGCGGATCCTTATTATCATCGCCGAGGGTTTTGTGTTCATCTGGACGGAATCTCGTTTCGACAAAGTTCATTTTTCACGGAGTTCGAGGCATCGAGTTTTTAACTCAACGAGGTAGGATCCTAGATTATCATGTTTTAAAGGGGTGCTACGTGGAATTGTATGAGCTTTTACCATATAAAAATGCATGAAAAGTTGTTTTATGTCCGAAAAGTTGAGTTTTTTTTCTTGAGACAGGTTTGGGTTAGATAAAAAGGGTTTTTAAAGGTGTTTTTCAATTTCTTTCGAGGTTGTGGGCTCGTGTATGTCCGTGGGTTTCAAAAACATGTGAGTTGGTGGTTTTGATTTGGGTTAGTTCTCGAAAAAGGTGAAAGTTTTTCTGTCGCGCTAGGGTTTTTTTGAAATTCAGTCGACTGAAGTTGGTGGTTCAGTCGACTGACCTGAGACACTAGAAAATTCATGGAATTCTAGTAGTTTTTCAGTCAACTGAGTGGGGTGTTTCCGTCGACTAAACTCCTGTGTGGGGTGTTTTTCTTTCTTTTTTTGGCTGGTCGTGATATGGCCTTGGGGGTTTGTTTTGTTTGGTTGTCGTTCTTCGGGGATGACATGGTTTTGTAAGACGTAGTGTTTGTACATGGTTTCATGCATTACAACTCTGGTTTTATTCATGCATATTGAGGGGCGAAAGATCTATCGTATTTCTTTTTGTTCTTTTTGGAACATGTAATGTTGTATATGTTTTTTTTTTGGTTTTAGAGCGTTGTGATGTAAGCCTGAGGGCGAGATATATAATGCATGTATGACTTTTATCTTGAGAGTGAGACCCCGAATTTGGGTTGTTACAAAGTCTGTGAACAAAAGGGTTATATTCTAAAAGAACCGATAATCTGGTATTTCGTATGTAAGCTGAACTGTAGATACATGATCATCTACTATGTAGAACAAAAGTCACACATGCATAATATTAAATAAATAATACAGTGCAAATATTGTTGATACGAATTCTCACTAAAATGGAATAATAAATTTTATTAATGAATAAAATAAATACCAAAATCTATTACACAAAAGTATGACCTTTATTATATATTCTTAATAGATGTTATTTATATTGAGTTGAAGAATGTTGAAAAGGGCCCCAAACATTTGTATGCACAAGATTAGGGGGCTTATTTACGGTAGAACTAGATAGTTTTAAAGGTAAACAATGAGATTTAGCTACTGGGCAATGCATACAGTTGAAACTATGCATTTTATTTGAAAAAGACAAGTCACAAGTTTGCATAATGTGTTGAAACTTTTGAGCAGATGGATGTCCCAGTCGTAAGTGCGAAGTAGAGCTAGGAATTGCACTGCTTAGACATGCAACATGTGGACAATGCAGGCAATAAGATATAGATTAAGGTGTCAGTTGATAAGAGCCCTACAAATGTGAACCTTTAAAGAGAGTTTTCTTGGTAATCTTTTCGTGAACAACAAAAGAGGAGTCATCGAATATTATAGTGTAGTGATTATCAGTAGCAAATTTATGAACAAATAATAAATTTGAAGATATTTGAGGGGCATGGATTGTGTCCTTTAGATGAAATGAAAAATCTGGTGTATGAAAGAGTCGACCTGTATGATATATTGACAATGCTGAATCAGCAATCAAAATCTGATCACTTTTTTTATATGTTTTGTGATTCTGTAAATTTCCAGTATCATTTGTGACATGGTGTGTACCTGCAGAATCTACACACCATGGCACCTATTCAAAGAGGGAGTTAGTAGCCTTAAACTTTTGATTATCTTGACAAGCTTGTTCTTCGTTCAAAGCAGTAAGTTGGAGAGGGGACTGATAATCTAGATCCATTCGATAATAGCAATTCACTGCAGTATGATATGCTTGGCTACAGATTTGATAGATAGGAACACCTGGGTATTGGTTGGATCCAATAGTATTTAATCTTCCTCTTCACATACTTGAGTTATAACCTCTTCCTCTTTTATGACCACAAAATTGTGTTTTCCCACCTCTTAGAGTTAAAATTTGATTCTATTATTTTCTCCATTTGCTGCATGATTCTGATTTCTTGATACATTATAAGTAACCGTAATATCAAACAGAGTATTAATCTTTAAAGATTCCACCTATGCAGCTTTAGAACATACTAGAGATGATAATTCCTCCATAGAAAAAGAACCTAAACAAGTGCAAATAGAAGTTTTAAATGAATTATATTCATCTGGAAGGCTATAGAGAGTAATTAGAATGAGATCTTCATCATTTACAGGAGCCAAGGCCAATGATAGTTGATTTGCTATCTGCCTGATCTCGCGAAGATACTCCTCTATAAATCCTGACTTCTTTTTTATGTTAGTGAGTTTATTCTTTTGTTAATATATGTGAGATCTTGACAAGCTTGTGAAATGCTTTTCTAAAAAAGACCATATCTCATGTGCACGACTTAGATGAAGAATAGAGGCACATACTGATAGAGATGTGGCTGAAATAAACTCACCAGAGGTGCGTCGACACTTATCCATTGTGCATAAACAGGATTTTCAACTTCTTTATTATTTGAGTCGATTGTTGTTGCTGAAGGGACTGGAATCCCAAGATTTAATGACAGTGCATATGAATCAAATTAAATATGGAGCAAGACGATAACAGCATACAACAAAAAACTGCACTACGCCGAACCATCCGCACAGACAGGAAAACCATCCAAGCGGAACCCGCTCGGGAAAACCCTTGTTTTTTGCGAACCCCAAAAACTAAAACTTGGTACACCCACAAAGCACAACAGAGACTTTACATGCGTGATCCCTCTAGTTTGATCAAATTTCAACTCTTGAATACGAAGATCACCACAGCAAGTCGGTAATTAATATCCACCATATACGTAACTTATTTGATATGTTAGATTATAAAATCCAACTGTAGGGTACGATATAATCAAAACTTATAAATTTTCTTAAGAGAGTATCATCAATTCTTATTTGGGACGTGCATTTCGTCAATAATTAATATCCACCATATACGTAATGCTATTATCGAACATACTTGGATTATATTCCCGTAAAATATCGCACATGTTAATGAATCAAAATAACTAATATTAAATATATGTATTTAATAATTATTTCAAGATTAAGAGTATAAGTATTCATAATAACTATGAGGTATAAATGAATTTATATAATCAGTATAAAATTAATTATCCTAATGCAATCATGTTCAACATACACAAGAATGAGTCAAAACTATAGTTAAAACTATACTGTCCCCCATAATCAAGACAGATCTACTAAAATATTGTGTTACAGTCGTACCAATGGTGTATTCAATTCCATCAACGACTGTCAACCATAAGCCTATATTTTACAAACCAATAATTTGATTTTCTGTGTGTAAATCGAACTTTACACACCAGATTAACTACTATGTAAAATAAAAGACACTCATGTACAATATTAATTAAATAATAAAATGCATACATTACTCATACAGATTCTCATTAAAATAAAAAATAATTTTTATTAATAAATAAAAATAATACAAAAAATTCAATTCATAATTTTTAGTATACAACCTTAACAATCACTCATTTATACTCAAAGTTATACTGCCATACATTTAACTCTCAAGCCCTTTACGTGACTGCTAAAAGTCTTAGCTGGTAAGCTCTTTATAAAAAGATCTGCAAAGTTGTTTATCGATGTAATCTTGGTAGCAACTACGTCACCTCTCTACACGATCTCTCGTATTAGGTGATACTTACGCTCGATTTACTTTCATTTCTTGTAGGTACTTAGTTCTTTTTTGTTCGCAACCGCACCGCTATTGTTACAGTAAATTATAATAGTCGATTGTACTAAAGATATCAAATCTAGATCCAACAAGAAGTTTCTAAGCCAAATGGTCTCTTTGGTTGCCTCAGAGGTTGCCACATACTCGGCCTCCATAGTGAAATCAGAAATGTAGGACTGCTTGATACTCTTCCAATTTATAGCTCTACCTCCCAAAGTATACACATATCTCGAGTTAGACTTTTGAAAATCCTTATCTAATTAAAAATCCGAGTCCATGTACCGCAAAGGTACTAGATCATCTTCCTGGTAAACCAACATATATTTTTGAGTCATTTTCAAGTACTTGATTATATGTTTTACCGTTGTCCAATACTCTTACCTTGGATTAAATTGGCATCTGCTAACGATGCCAATGGTAAAACATATGTTGTGTTTAGTACAAAGCATAGCATACATGAGGCTTCTTATTGCCGAATCATAAAGAACTGCCTTCATATTATCTATCTTAACAGTTGTCTTAGGACACTGATCCTTGAATAGAGTAACTCCATGCGTAAAAAGAAAAAAATCATTTCTTAAAATTCTGTATGGTAAAACAAGCAAGAATTGTATCAATATAAGCAGCTTGTGATAAGTTCAACATCTTTTGCTTCTGATCTTGCAGAAGTGTGGATAGTTTTTCTCAAGTCTTTTATATCGAATTAGCCGGATAACTATAACTTCACTAAAGATAACACCCCCATATTGTTTTCGATGAGCACGATATCATCCACGTAAAGTACTAGAAACATCACTACGTTTTCATCATGCTTCTTATACACAAGACTCGCTTCTTATACACAAGACTCATCAGGACATTGTTCAAAATCATAAGACTTAATTGCCTTATCAAACCAAGTATTGTAAAATTTAAATACTTATTTAAATTTATAAATGAATTTCTTAAACTTACACAATATGTGCTCTTGGCCCTTTACTATTAAAACATTTGGTTTCCTTTTACTATTAAACCTCAGGGCAAAAACCGTGGGCATGCTTGCCGACTTGGAATGCGCTCAAGCTGCAAACAGTTCGTGCATCAGAAAACCGTGGGCGGTTTTCTCATAAGTGTGGGTCCCGCATAATTTTTTTGTGGCAAAAAGAGGTGGTTTTGGCGGGTAATACTACTAGTGTAAGTGGGTGTTTGCCCCAAGAATTATCTTGAAGTTTATGGATCACAGTGGTGGGACCCGCCGGGCATTCCCTTGGTGTGGTTCAGCTTGCATTCTAATTGGAAAGGTCCAGGTAGTTTTGACTATGTTGATGGAACACAGCCGGACTCCATTTCAGCTGGTGGAACCCACGGTAACTGTGATTATTTGGGATTATTTGTGTTTAACGTTATCAAAAACCGCTGGCTTTCGTTTGTTTTGTCAAAATCGTAGTGGGACAGGTCCTCTACGTGTGTTTGCCTTTGTTTTGGTTTTTTAGTTTGATACTAAGGTCTCATTTGTTAATTCGGATTGAATTGAATTGAATTAGTAGTGAAGAGAGATTGATAATGAAGTGAGATTAATAGTGAGGTAGAATTAATTTTTTTTTGTTTGAATTGAATGGGATTAAATAACGGACTAAATAATAATTTACCATTATATTACGTTAATTTATTTTAAAATTAACTTAAATAAATTAATAAGTTAAATTTTATGTTATTTATTTTAATATTTTAATATTTCTTATTATTTTTGAAAAATTTTAAATTCACTCCATAATCCAATCCTTCCTAATCACACAACTCTCCCCTCACTAATTATCCCCTATTTGGTGGACTAATAATCCGGATTAGTCCGCCCGAACTATTAGTCTGGAGGCTTAACAAATGCGGTATTGGACCATACTTTGGACTAATAGTCCGGACGGACTATTAGTCCGTCAAAACAAACATGGCCTAAGATTAGTAGTTGGGAATTTGTGGTGGGCCCCTTTAGGGTTTATCTGATTTTCTAAGTTGGAATAGTGGTGACCCATGCTATGTCGGTCAATGGCTTGTGGTGGGACCTGCGAGTTCTGAGTTGGCTACGACAGAGGATAGGACATCATGTAGAGTTTGCTTTATTGGCTGAAAGTCGGTATTGATTGGTGCTGTTTATTGTGGGAAAACGGGTCCCGTGATGCAAAGTTGGTGTGGGCTAGTGGATTTGTGGGGCCCGTGGGTAGATTTTTATGTTATTGGATGGGATGATGAGTTAAGGTCTCTTTGGACGACCCCTTGGCACCTCTCGTTAGAAGTTCATTTGGTTTCTTTCCTGCTAGAGCTTTCTTGAATTCTATCCTTTCCTCCTTTGCCTCCAGGGAGTGTGATGCCGAATTGAGGAGTTGAGTTTGCTTTGGCTTGGATGAGAATCTGTCTGTTGGAGCGGCACAGCAGAAAAAGTTCGATTAACAACGTCGTGACCGTAAAAAATGACGTTGTGCGATTTTCATGAAAAATAATAAAATAATCTGATATTTTATGATTAAATATACCTTCAAAGAAACTTGAACAAGTTTCTTTGATGCCGAAAAACGATCCGAGACAACCCAACAATTTTTTCACGTATATCTCGATGCACGCAACGATCCCGATGAGTGGGCATCGATCCGGATCTTCGTGTATTCTTGCCTTGGTTTCTTTTCACACTTATCTCCAAAAGATAAAATATGAATTGCCAAAAGGAATAGAGAGAGTGGCAGCTAGGTTAGGAGAATTAGGATTTTTGTTTTGAAGTCTCCTTTTATAATATAAAAGAACATATTATATTAAGTATATGTATCCACATTTTCCTAAAATGATAAGAAAGAATATAAACTTAATATAAAACAAACCCATCTTCAACCTATTACGGTCGGCCACCTAGGGAGTAATCCCTAGGTGTGCCAAATTCTAAAACTATCCTCCAACAATTTAATTTAATTTTTGAATGTCCCCAGCAGCAAAACCGTCATTCAAATTAAATTAAATAATAACCGAAACCAATAAGAAAAATAACCGTGCATATAGTGGATTACGTGAGGGATCACGAGAAGTATAGGACTCGGCTAACCGTACGAGAAAATCAGATATCCCTAACTCTGTCCCCGAGTTAGATCATTTCTCACACGAACCAGAACTTATTCCATTAAAGGTCCTGACTGAACTCCCAAGCCTAACTCAAATTATGTCTTGAGTTTCTAAATGTCAAATGCACTAAATACTCCCCACGTTTAAGATATGGATTCCCGGTAAATAAATTAGGTTACTGACAATCCGATTTAATTATCTTATTTTCCTCGCAACCGCGCCGCTTAACCTTTTGATATGCTGGATCCGAAGACCCACTGTACAGGTTTAGCATAGCCAAACCTATAAGCAAAGCACACGATGGGGTACTTCTCAACCTAAATCGGAGGTGGTTTCAGTCAGTTGATTATCAATCATCGGACAAACAATTCCAGTACCCAACTCATCGATATTGTTGATCTCATGGAGGAAATCTCAACCATTGACGACTCAAAATACTGTACATTATCTGAACACAATTAATCAATCACTTCAGGATTAAGAGTTAGTGCAATACATGATAATACGGGATGTGGATCAATTCATATAGTCTGTATAGAATCGATCATCCTATTGATCCCGCTCAATACACTCCAAGTGTACAACACATCGAGCTCGAACATCGAATTCTCAAAACCTAAATTCGATCCATTCAACCTAGCCAAAACCAGCTACTATAACGATATTCTACAATCGTACCAATGGAATGTTCGGGTCCATTACGATTGTGAGCCTACCTGTATAATCTGTTAGAATCTTTGACCCGATCTTCCGTGCAGCACGCACCGAGTCAAATACTGGACAGAATATACGGACTATACATTAATTCATCACAAATATAAATACGAAACCAAGAATGCAAAATCATCTCAAATGTTTCTCATTAATATGCCAGGGATCTAGAATAAAATACATAAAAAGTATGACTTTTTAGTTTACATTCTCAATAATCTCCCACTTATACTCAAAGTCATGCAGAAACACATCTGACACCTAACCATTCTACATGGTTATCAAAGACTTTCTGAGACAACGCCTTAGTAAAAAGATCCGCTAAGTTATTCGCAGATGCTATATTAGAAACTACCACATCTCCACACTGTACGATCTCCCAGATGAGATGATATTTTCTCTCAATGTGCTTCCCCTTTTTGTGGACTCTTGGTTCTTTCAAGTTCGCAATCGCTCCACTGTTATCACAATAGAGTACAATAGGCGATTGTACCGAGGGTACCACATCCAAGTCCTTTAGAAAGTTCCTGAGCCAGACTGCTTCCTTAGCTGCATCCGAAGCAGCAACATATTCAGCCTTCATGGTAGAGTCAACAATACAAGACTGCTTGATGCTCCTCCAACTGATGGCTCTACCTCCCAAGGTAAACACATAGCCCGAGGTGGACCTCTCAGAATCTTTATCTGCCTGAAAATCTGAGTCAGTATGCCCAAGAGTTATAAGACTATCAGCCTGGTACACCAATATATACTCTCTAGTCCTTTTTAGGTACTTGAGTATATTCTTGATAGCAGTCCAATGCTCTTTCCCTATATTAGACTGATATCTGCTTACCATGCCTACGGCATAACAGATATCTGGTCTAGTGTAGAGCATGGAATACATGAGACTTCCAACTGCTGAAGCATAAGGAATACCTCTCATCCTCTCTATCTCTTGAGGTGTCCTAGGACACTAATCCCTAGATAGAGTAATTTCATGTCTTAAAGGAATAAATCATTTCTTAGAATTTTCATGCCAAATCGAGCAATAATCAAGTCAATATAACGGGTTTGGGATAAGCTCAACATCCTACGTGATCGATCTCGTATGAGCTTGATCCCAAGGATTTGGCCCGCTTCTCCCAAGTCCTTTATGTCAAATTGACTCGATAACCATACCTTCACCGAAGACAGCAACCCCACATTGTTTTCGATTAAGAAAATGTTATCAATATAAATGACTAAAAATGCCACATTATACCCATCGTGCTTCCAGTATACGCAATACTTGATAGGACACTGATCAAAGCCAAAACTTTTAATCACCTGATCAAATTGAGTATTCCAAGACCTTGATGCTTGCTTAAGCCAAAAAATAGATTTCTTAAGCTTGTAGATCATATGCTCCTGGCCCTTTGCTATGAACCCAACTGGTTGCATCATATAGATGCTCTCGTCAAGACTTCTGTTAAGGAATGCCGTCTTGACGTCCATTTACCAAATCTCGTAATCGAGATAAGCAGTAATGGATAAGAAAATCCGAATGGACTTAAGCATAGCAACCGGTGAATAGGTTTGTTCATAATCGAACCCTTCTTTCTGAGTAAACCACTTCGCAATAAGCCCATTTTTGAAGGTTTCTACCTTCCCGTCTACTCCTATCTTTTTCTTGAAGATCCATTTGCACCCGATGGATTTTATCCCATCTAATGGATCCACAAGCTCCCAGACCAAATTAGAGTACATGGACTCTATCTCAGATTTCATAGCCTTTTGCCATAATACTGTATCCTTGTCTTGTAGTGCTTCATTACAGTTTCTGGGTTCGGTATCATGTTCTTCCGAAATCTTATCGTAAGACTCTCCCAGGAACATGAACCTCTCGGGTTGACGAATAATCCTCCCACTACGACGAAGCTCTTGCTGTGTACTCATGATATGTGATATCTCGTTTCGTTCATTAGGTATGTTTTTCGTTTGTACCATATTTTCATTTCTCACCTCTTCAAGAACAACTTGTGACCAGGGTTTGTGATTTATTACATAATTCTCTTCTAAGATTTTAACATTTGTGCCAATAAATACCTTCTGACTCTTAGGATCATAAAATAAATCACATTTAGTTCTTTTAAGGTACCCTATAAAGAAACAGACATCTATCTTTGGTTCCACCATACTTGCATCTCTCACTAACACGTGTACTGGGCAACCCCATATCCAGAAGTGTTTAAGACTTGGCTTACACCCAGTCCATTACTCCAAAGGGTTCCGAGAACTACCTTAGTAGGCACCGAATTCAGAATATACGCCTCCGTTTATAATGCATACCCCCAAAATGAATGTAGTAAATTTAAATAATACATCATGCACATCACTATCTCCTTAAGGGACCTATTCCTCTTTTCTGCTACACCATTATGCTGAGGCATACCTGGTGCAGATAACTAGGATGTTATCCCATGTTCTGATAAGTAGTTCTTGAACTCTCCAGAGAGGTATTCACCTCCACGATCAGATCGTAGAATTTTGATACTTTTACCTGTTTGCTTCTCCGCGTCCTCCTTAAACACTTTGAATTTTTTAAAAGTTTTAGACTTGCGGTGAAATAGGTAAACGTTTCCATACCTAGAGTAATCGTTAATAAAAGTGACGAAATACCCATACCCACCTCTTGCCTGAATGTTCATGGGACCACGTAAATTAGAGTGAACCAATCCTAATACTTCTTTGACTCTAAGTCCCTTGGCCGTAAACAGTCTCTTGGTCATCTTACCTTCTAAACAGGATTCGCAGACTGGAAGTGCCTCTACTTCCAATGAACCTAAAGGTCCATTTTTAACCAGTCTTTGTATCCTTTTTAGATTAACATGACCCAAACGAAGATGCCAAAACAATGTTTGGTTCAAGGAGAAAACTTTTCTTTTAAGTGGTAAAACATGTAAATTATTCACTTCATTATTTTTATCAGTAGAAATAACATGGTATAAAATGTAAAGAGCATTTTTCAATGAACAACGACAGATAAATTATTTTCCAACCATAATACTACATGAAAACTTATTAAAAAAAATACAATATCCATCATACCCCAAACAGAAAATCGAAACTAAGTTCCGCCCAATTTGAGGTACATATAAAATGTTCTTAAAAATTAAACATCTATTTCTACTGAAATAAAGAACTACTTTTCCCACTGCAATAGTAGACACCTGGGAGTTATTTCCCATCTAAAGGTAGATCTCGCCCTCCCTAAGTTACCTGGTTACCTGGAACCCCTACAAAATTTTACAGAATGATTAGTGGCTCCCGTATTTGCACATCAGATTTTTATAGATACAACCGCTAAACATAATTCAACTACTAGAAAAAAAACAGTACCTGCAGCTAGCTTGTTCTTGCGGTTAGGACAGTCCCTTTTCCAGTGTCCTGGTTTTTGAAAAAAATAGCACATGCACTTTGGCGCCTTTACCTTTGCCTTGGCAAGCGATGGCTTAGCCTTGCCAACCTTCTTTGTATTTTTCTGTTGCTGCCCTTTCTTCTTCTTCTTGCCACCTCTTGGCTTAGAAGTAAAAGCATTTTCAGCAACAAATGCATGGGTTGGCTTGCGGATAACACCTTCCGCTGCCTATAGTTCTTTCAACAATTCTTTCGGAGAAAAATTGAATTTGTTCATTGTATAGTTTAGGTAGAATTGTTGAAATGAATTAGGCAGTGAGTGGAGCACGTATCGATTTGGGATTCCGCATCGATTTCTGTTTCAAGGACCTCCAGCTCGTTAAGAAGATCGATCATCTTCAAAACGTGGTCCCTAATAGGTGTACCCTCAGCCATGGTAGTGTTCATGAGAGCCCTCATGGTCACCTGCTTTGTTGTCCGACCCTGATCACCAAACATTTCTATAAGGTTCAACATGATCTCAGCTACAGATGCCATTGACTGATGCTGGCTTTACAGAACATCCGACATAGATGCCAGGATGTAACAGCTAGCCATCCGATCAGCCTTCACCCACTTCTCATAATCCTGGATCTCCTGTTCGGTGGATCCACTATGAGGAATGGGACGGCAGGGGTCATGCAACACAAACCTATAGTCGTCAGAAGTCAAAACAATATCGAGGTTTCATTTTCATGTGATAAAGTTTGGTCCAATTAGTTTATGTTCTTTGAGAATTGCCGCAATTGGATTGAATGATCCCATTATTAAATCCTGAGAAACAAAAGAGAAAATTTTTTTAACTTTTTTATCAAATTAGGATCCCTCAACTTTTTATTTGAAAAAAGAATTATTGGCAGCCTAAATCCTTCGTGATTAAGCAGGCCACGTAATGTGGATGTCTACTAATCAATACCCATCCGGACAGACATGCTAGTCTATTAATTTACTGCTGGAGCCAAATATCATAATGAAAAATCACCGGCCCAGAGTCACATCAATTGATAGGTCATGTAGTGTGGACGTCTAACAATTAACAAACAAAGAACTACTAGATTTTTCATTCCTTGATATAGAACATTTTATGTAAATTAAATAGCCAATTAATTTTGGTCCCCACAAATAAAAACAGTGACTCCTTTGAAATGATATTTTTATTCACGAGTTAAGTGTATAACCATTACCTTTAATTTGAAAATACCGTGTCAAAGTCCTGAGCCCGGTGTGAGCAAACCCTACTTCGCACTATTTTCAAATTTACTTCTTTCAAAAATTCGTACTGGAGATACCATGATTATAGCTATTCCTTATGGAGATTGAAAGTCGAACTCGCCGCGCGAGTTATAACCACATCTCATACAAACGTGTAATAGAGACCGTATGATTTATCTGTGACTAAACCCTTCTTCCACTTAATATTTGAAAAATCAAAAATTTTTATTTTTTGTTCATTTTAAACGATTTAACATATTTTAATTCCCGATTAAAATAAATACAGTTTTAATCAATTAAAATATTCCTTATTTAACCTTAATAGAATAAACAAAAACTTTTCTTATTTAATTTTGTGAAAAAAATTAATTACCCGGGCTTTAATTAAAAAAACTTTAATTAATTTTTAACAAAAAAATTAAATAAATAATTATCTATTTATTTTTTTTTTAAAAAATTGCTAGAATTATTTATTTTATAAAATCGTTTTTCCTAATATACTTCTGTTAATTAAAAATATGTATAAAAAAAAACATAATAAAATAAAATTTATCCATGCAATTAAATAAAATAAATAACTAAATAATTAAAACAACGATAATTAAATAAATAAAAGTCGTTATGGTCTGGATCATTCATTTAATCTTTTAATTCGATGGTCTCGGATTAAAAATTAAACGGTTAGCGTTTTGAAACCCCAAATGAGCCGTCAAAGACTCGACCTTCTTCCTCAGCCCCCAGACCACCGTCACAGCCCCGGACCACGGCTAGATCGCCAAAAAAAGTCTAAAAAAGAAGCCCAAACAACCTCTTCACCCTGCCAAAAATTCTGCTGTGTACCAACTTTGCGCGACCGACTTCCAGCGGCTGTTTCACGCGTCTCCCGGACCTGAAAGTGTCTCAAAAAATTACTGGAGATTTCTAATATCCCGAACCAGATCTCCGAAGAAAATTGCCTCAAAATTCGAAGCAGAAGGGCCCCAAAACAATTCTCAAAAATCGCGTCACTGTATAGGCGGGATTCTACAGCACTTTCTTTGAAACTTTTTTCGGACCCCTTCCCGTCATCGCCTTGCCGCCATCGAACCACCGTTGGAAAGCTAACGAATTGAACTTAATTCTAGCGAAAAAATCACTTCGAAAAAAAGTTTTTGAAAGCCTCAAAAACTGCTATCGAACGCAGCGACAATGCAATGTCCGCACAGGTTGCCGCCGCTCCTTCTTGCTTTTCTTCTCCGTTTTCAATCTCCGTTTTGTGATTCGATTTACAAGATAAATCCAAAAAAATAAATCAAATAAAATATAAATTACATCGCATAACCTATGCCTCCACTTGCGAGACTTACATTCAACCTAATCTCGATTTAAAAACCGTCGAGATATGCGGTTAAAAAAATGATATAAATAAACCATACGTTCAATCGATTAATGAACTGGATCATAACGACGTATGCTGCAAAACAAAGGTTAGGAGACATGTTTTTCATGAAAAACGCAGCCCTGCTCTGAGACCGTTGTTCGAGCGGCACAGCGAAAAAAGTTCGATTAACAACGTCGTGACCGTAAAAAATGACGTTGTGCGATTTTCATAAAAAAATAAAAAAATAATCTGATATTTTATGATTAAATATACCTTCAAGAAACTTGAACAAATTTCTTTGATGCCGAACAACGATTCGAGATAACCCAACAATCTTCTCACGTATATCCCGATGCACGCAACGATCCCGACGAGTGGGTACCAATCTGAATTTTCGTGTATTCTTGCCTTGGTTTCTTCTCATACTTATCTCCAAAAGGCAAAATATGGATTGCCAAAAGGGAGAGAGAGAGAGAGTGGCAGCTAGGTTAGGAGAATTAGGGTTTTTGTTTTGAAGCCTCCTTTTATAATATAAAAGAATATATTATATTAAGTATATATATCCACATATTACTAAAAAGATAAGAAGGAATATAAACTTAATATAAAACAAACCCATCTTCTCCCTATTAGCGCCGGCCACCTAGGGAGTAATCCCTAGGTGTGCCAAATTTCAAAATCGTCCTCCAACAATTTAATTTAATTCTTGAATGTTCCCGGCGGCAAAACCCTCATACAAATTAAATTAAATAATAATCAAAACCAATAAGAAAAATAACCGTGCGTATAGTGAGCTACGTGAGAGATCACGAGAAAGTATAGCACTCAGGCTAACCGTACGAGAAAATCGGATATCCCTAACTCTGTCCTCGAGTTAGATCATTTCTCGCACGAACCAGAACTTCTTCCACTAAAGGTCCTGACTGAACTCCCGACCCTAACTCAAATTATGTATTGAGTTTCCAATTATCAAATACACTGAATACTCCTCACGTTTAAGATATGGATTTCCGATAAATATATTAGGTTACTGACAACACGATTTAATTATCCTCTTTTTCTCGCAACCGCACCGTTAACCTTTTGATATACCGGATCCGGAGACCCACTCTACAGGTTTAGCATAATCAAACCTACAAGCAAAGCACACGAGAGGAAACTCCTCAACTTAAATCGGAGGTTGTTTTCGTCAGCTGATTGTCAATCATCGGACAAACAATACCAGTACCTAACTCATCGGTATTATTGATCTCATGGAGAAAATCTCAACCATTGACGACTCAAAGTACTCTACATTATCTGAACACAATTAATCAATCACTTTAGGATTAAGAGTTCATACAATACATGATAATACGGGATGTGGATTAATTCATATAGTCAGTATAGAATCGATCATCCCGTTGATCCTACTCAATACACTCCAAGTGTACAACACATCGAGCTCGAACATCGAATTCCTAAAACCTGAATTCAATCCGTTCAATCTAGCCTAGACCAGCTACTATAACGATGTACTATAACCGTACCAATGAAATGTTTGGGTCCATTGCGATTGTGAGCCTACTTGTATAATCTGTCAGAACCTTTGACTTGATCTTCCGTGCAGCATGCACCGAGTCAAATACTGGACAGAATATACGGATTATGCATTCATTCATCACAAATATAAATGTGAAATCACGAATACAAAATCATCTCAAATATTTCTCATTAATATGCCAGGGATCTAGAATAAAATACATAAAAAGTATGACTTTTCAGTATAGATTCCCAACACTGTCTGCATTCTAGCAGGGTACCGATGGTGTGGATCATTTAGTGGTTTTTTGAGTGGGGTTCTAGTTAATGGTCTACCCGTTTGGATTCGATGGTAGAGTTTTCCTTTGGGATGGCCAAGGTTCTCTCTAAGCTGGATTCTTAGGATCTGTTTTTTTTGTATCTTATTGTTGACTTGTAGGGTCTCCCACTGCTTATGTTTGGCGACTCTGTGCGTAGGGTAGGTTGGTAATTTTCTTTAGCAGGATTTGAACTGGAGTTTATGGGGCTGATTTGTCGGTTGCTTCTTTTGGCTAGCTAGGGGCCCATCTACCTCTGGTACTTTACTCATAAGACCTCTGACGATCCCCTTCAGTTGTCCTTTGGACCTTTGTTTTAATCCTTAGTGGTTCTGTTGTCAGATTCTTTATTTGGCCAGGGATTCTTCTCTCAGCTTATAGAGGATCTTTGTAGGATTTTTTAGGAGAGTATGTCTTCTCCTGCTTGAGGTTTGGAGCTTTTCGAGGAGCCGGGCTTCAGCAGGATTTTTGTGTCAATTGGTGTTGGACGACCAGTTCTACTTGCTGGATTAGTTTTGTCCTCTTTATTTGTGTCCTTTTCCTATCCCTGCGGGTTGTGCTTGGAATATGCTTTGTTAGATAGTTTTTCCTGCAGTCAAGTGCGGGTTATGTGTGTCATGTTGTTGATGTTGTTTCTTGTTATGTCGGTAAGTGATGTAACTACCTGGGGTATGCCCCTTGAAAACATATATATTTTTTCTCTTTTCTTTTATGTTACAATTAATTACCCTAAAAAAATAAATGCACTCATCAAGACTTCCATTAACGAAGGCTAACTTGACATTAATTTCCAAATTTCATAATCGAAATGAGTCGTAATGGATAAGAGAATCCGAATAGACTTAAGTATGTCTACTTGCAAAATTTTTTTCTCAAAATCGATCCTTTCTTTTTGAGTAAATCCTTTTACAACAAGCCTAAATTTGAATATTTTCACCTTCTCATCTACTCATCTCTTCTTCTTATAGATCCGCTTGCATCCGATGGGTTTTATCTCCTCTAGTGGTTCTACAAGATCCCAAACCTGATTAGAGTACATAGATTCTATCTCAGAATTCATAACCCTTTTTAAAAGATTCGCATCTTTATCTTGGAGTGTTTCATTGTAGTTACATGGTTCAGTATCCTATTCTTCTGAGATCCTGTCAAAAGAATCTCTCAAAAACATATACCGATCAAGTGGATAAACAACTATCCTACTACGAAGAGGCACGACTTGCGTCAGTGTACTAGCAGTGACACGTTATGCTGGTTCTAAACTTTGTGCACTATCATCAACATCCTTTCCTAGTTGTGAAATCGGCATGTTAATGGTAGTATTGAGATCTGGTTCAGAATTTGTACTTCTCCCGATAATCCTTCCACTACGGTAAGGCAATGAGATATCAAAGACCTATAGCCCTTCTCCTGAACTACTGGTATCTCAGCTTTTCTAGAACAATTCTACTTCTGGGCTTGTGATTCCTTACATAGTCCTCTTCCAAGAACCGAACATTGGTACTCACAATGACCTTCAGGTCCTTCGGACCATAAAATAAATCACCATTCGTTCCCTTGCAATATCCAATAAAGAAATAGACTTTTATTATGGGGTTCTAATTTATCTACATTCTCCTTTAGCACGTGTACTGAACTATCCCAAATTCGAATATGTCTTAAACTAGGCTTGCGCTTAGTCTATAGTTCTGTGAGAGTAGTAGGTATTGACTTAGAAGGTACCAAGTTCAGAATATAAGTTATCGTTTCTAATGCTTATCCCCAAAAAAAATCAGGTAACTCTAAATAACTCATCATACACTTTACTATTTTTATAAGAGTTTTATTCTTTCTTTCTGCTACACTATTCTACTATGGAGTGGTTGGTGCATTCAACTAGGATGTGATCCCTATCTCTAATTAGAAATTTTTAAACTCTCCTAAGAGGTACTCACTATCACGGTCGGACCGTAGTGTCTTGATACATTTATCTAGACGCTTTTCTATTTTTGCCATAAATTCTCTGAATTTTTCAAAGTATTCAGACTTACAATGCATCAAAAAAATGTACCCATACCTTGAGTAATCGTAATAAAAATGAAAAAACACTAAAAATCATATTTAGCCCCGATAGTCATAGATCCACATAAATAAGAATGAACCAATTTTAACTGTTCTTTAGCTCTATAACCTTTAGTCGAAAAGGGCCTTCTGATCATCTTTCCTTCTAAACAGGATTCAAAAACTAGAAGTGCTTTAACTTCCAATGAACTCAAAAATCTATTTTTAACCAGTCTATTAATCATTTTTTAATTGATATGACCTAGGTTGTGCCAAAGATATGTTTGGTTCATATTAAAAAGTTCATTTCTCTTGCATGGTAAACTATTAGTGTTATTCTAATTCCTTCAATTGCAGTGTAGTAGAGATATGAGTAATAACATAAAAATTATCTACTAGTGTACTAGAATAGATAAAATTTCTATTATCCTTAATAACCACAGAGTTATTAAAATAAACCAAATATTCGTCTTTAACCAATCTAGAAACTGAAATTAAATCCCTTCTTATGGAAGGTATATAAAGACAATCTCTCAAAATTAAAATCCTATCTCTACTAAAACTGAGAGTGACATCTCCCACCACAACTGTTGCCATCATTATATTATTGCCCTTGTGCAGATATAAATTTCCCCCTAAGCTGTCTTATTTTTTGAAACTCCTGTAATAAATTATAGATATGATTAGTGACTCTTGTACCTGCACACCAGGTACCGATGGATAACACTACTAAACATGTTCTAATAGTCAGTGAATAGAAATTACTTAGATTGTTCAGCTTACCAAGATAAACTGGACATTGCTTCTTCTAATGCCTTGTTGGTTGTAGTGAAAGCGTCTGTCTTTTGATTTTTTCACACTAGTTCATGGCCCATTAACTATCTTCGAAGCTGTCCCACCCTGTTTCTAAACATTTTTTTTCTTCTTGCCTTTTGATTTAAAAATAGAACCCTTTTCAGCAACAAAGGCACTTATTGGTTTCCTAAGAACACCTTCAGCTGCTGAAAATTCTTTAAGAAGTCCTATCAGGGTATACTCCAGCTTCTTCATGGTATAGTTTTGGCAGAACTATTTAAAGCTATCAAGCAATGACTGGAGTACGATATTAGCATGGGTTTCCTAGTCAATTTCAGCTCCAAAAATATCCAGTTCATTTAGAAGACTCATCATCTTCAGAACATGACCCCTAACTAGGGTACCTTCAACTATAGTTGTGATTATCAGGAATTTCATGACCGTGCCTAGCTGCACAATTTTGATCCCCAAATATCTTTTTGAGGTTAATAATCGTGTCATAAATACTAGGTATAAACTGATGCTGATGTTGCAATACATTTGACATATATGCCAAAATATAACATCACACTATCTGATCATCCTTCTGCAACTTTTAATAAAGTCAAGCTTCCTCATCGGTAGCCCCCTCATCAGACTTTGGTGGACATATCTCTGAGTCCAAACTTATAATCCTCGGTAGTTAACACAATATCTAAATTCCTTTTCGAGTCAATATAATTACGATCAGTTAATTTATTTTCTTTGAGTATTATAGCAAGAGAATTGAAAGCCATTTTAATATATGAGAATCACATAATTAAAAAATCATTAATTATGATAAACAAAAATTTTGAATTCATTTAAAATTTGGTTCTTTATACCATTTTTAAAAGAACTCGCTAGCAGCCTGGTACACCATGAATAGCATGCCTCGATGGAAAGATCATTTATTATTCATCATTCGTCTAGACAGGTCAATTCTTATTAGTTTTAATATCTAGAAAATAGACTATGTCAAGTAAAAGTAAATAATTAACATAGTTTCGATCCTATAAATAATAGCAATGACTCAGATTGAGATAATACTATTATTTATAGTTAAGTATAAATCATCACTTAATCTCAAATCAGTTGCTTCGTAAAGGATCCTTCAGATGGAGAAGTGATCTACACTAACAATTATTCAAAATCATCCCTAAAGTAGATATGTACCTGTGATACTACAATTAATTTGGTCCGATGGAGAGGAAGGCACTGAGGCTAACACACAAAATTAATTACATCATCTACAAATTAGTGATGAAGACGATGGAATTTATATGTGAATAAATTTTCTCACCCACTTAATTTTTGAAATCATTTTTTAGGGTTATAAAACTGTTTAATTTAACAAATTCATAATTTCGAAATAAATCACACGTTATAAAGATTCCAGTTAAAACCAATATTTATGTGTTATATATATAACTATTAAAATTCCAAATTCTCCCAAATCTATGAAAAAAAATATTTAAATACAAACTTGAGAATTTAATTTTATTATTCAATAACATATATTAACGAATTTTGAAAAAATAAATTCATTTAAATTAAATCCTTGTCAAACATGTAATAAAATAAGTTGTCTATATTATCCAGAATCAAACATTCACAACAAAATCATAAGCATAATAAACATGCATATGACAAAATAAATCCTAGCTTCTATGGTAGTTCTAGAATTTCTAAACTGCCTCTTGATCCCGAGGCATCCTTGTTTGCCCACGCGGCATGGGATTTGACCTGGCTCAATTCTCAACCAAAAAGGCATCACTGAACCATTTCGTCCGAACAAGTTGTTTTCCGTTTGGATAGTTTTGCACTAGTAACTTTCCGGTCCGGATGGATGATGGGGCGTCTGGACGAAATAGAATTTTCTGCACTTCATTTTTGCGAACCCTAGCTATGCTGTACATCACCTAGAGAGGTTATGTCATATAAGAACTCTGTAAACACTTGGAAAACTATGTTGGGGTCTCGAGAACACATTCCAATCTTCAACTTTAACTTGTTAAAGATTACAACAACGAGTCTTAGGCTTCCATATCAGAAGTTCACATTCAATTTACATACGGGAGAAGATTACACATGATCCTATGCCTCTAATGGAGTTCACATTAATTTTACCACGATTCAAATATTTTGGAAACCAAAAAACAATCATCACACGTTTGTGCAATCAAACATACATACATGCACGACCATAAAGCTAGGATAGAACGTTGCAAAACAAAAGTTATCATAGTTCTAGTCTGCTCGAATCCCATATGCATAGATCAAGAGATATGGACAATATGGAGTTTATTGAACACATATGCAGCATCAAAGACCGCTCAATACCACTTGAAGGGACCTGAATCCCAAGATCCAATAACATTGCATATGAATCAAATCAATAATGGCACAGGACGAGAACAACATACAACAAAAAATTGCATTGCGCCGAACTATCTAGATGGACGGGAAAATTGTCTGGACAGAACCCTTTAGGAAAAACCCTTATTTTTTATGAACCCCAAAAGCTAAAGCTCGGTACACTCACAAGACGAAACACGGATTATACCTACGTTATCCCTCTGGTTTGTTCATGTTTTAACTCTTAAATATAAATCTGAAGATCAACACGGCAAGTCGGCAATCTCGTCTCTGCTTAGATCTTCTGCTGTATTCTCAACTACCAAAAACACGAACAAATGATGGGCATTTATCCTTCGTGCTTCAAACCCTATCTGGCTACCTCTCTTTTTCTCTGGTTCTAACAATCTATGAAAATCCTAAGAGATTTAATAAAATCACATACTGGCGGCCAGGTTTTTAACAGCATATATATATGTTACAGTAGGGATCTAAGGAGTAAATAAGATATGAGTTTCTAATATAATTAGAAAAATTCACTTCAACCCAGAAGTAATTTTTTAAAAACATAAATTACAATTTATTTCACTAAAGAATTATAATTACACTCCCGGTCTTATTTTTAAAACCGAACTTCCAAGCTCCTTTTATTAAATATTTATTATTGTCTCCACATTAAGATTACATATATTCGTCAATTAAATTAAATTTTTTGGGTAATTTCGATTAAATTAAATTACTAACAATTATATTTTATTAACCTCTTTCATAATTTCTTAAGACCCTCTGCTTAATTTATTTAATATGTCGGATTATAAAATTTACCTGCAGGATTTGACATAATCAAAACTTATAAGTTTCCTTAAGAGAGTATCATCAAACCCTATTCGGGACATAAATTTCGTCAATAATTAATAACTATCATATACGTGATGCTTTTATCTAACTCAGTAGAATTATAGATTTATAAAAGATTACATCATTTAATGAATCAAAATAATGAACATTAAATAGATGTGTTTAATAATTATTTTGAAATTAAAAGTATAAGTACTCATAATAACCATGAGTTTTAAATTAATTTACATAATCAGTATAAAATTAATTATATTCTATAAGAACCGATAATCTGGTATTTTATGTGTAAGTCGAACTCTACATACCAAATTAACTACTATGTAGAATAAAAGACACTCATGCACAATATTAAATAAATAATAAAATATATGCATTGCTTATACAAATTTTCATTAAAACGAAATAATAGTTTTTATTA
Organism: Heliamphora exappendiculata; assembly: GCA_034768845.1. Taxonomy (NCBI): domain Eukaryota; kingdom Viridiplantae; phylum Streptophyta; class Magnoliopsida; order Ericales; family Sarraceniaceae; genus Heliamphora; species Heliamphora exappendiculata. Next base: position 26,205 of record JAOTRH010464459.1, read on the forward strand.
ATAAATAAAAATATTACCAAAAAATCAATGTATAATTTATAGTATACAACCATAACAGTTGCATTTGGGCGATGATTTGTTCCATCAACAAAATTCAATAATCCAGTAGATTTCAGAATATTTTGCATCTGCATCTTCCATAAGCTGTAGTTGGTGGTGTCCAATTTCACAGTGATTAGAGAGTTCAGATTTGTAATGAGAAAACTCAAGTTTGCTTGTAGTTTTGCAACATGAAATGAAGACGAAGCCATTGTATATTCAGGATGTTCAGATCATAGGTTGAAACGCAATACTTGTTGGAGAAATGAGCTCCAATACCATGTGAGGAAAGTAAGAAAGAGAAAGAAACAAGGAGAGAGATACGGAGAGAAAGAGATAGAGATGGTAAAAAAAAAGAACTCTATTTCATTACTTCTTTGTACAACTAATACCAATATATATATATATGATGTATTCTGTTGCTATACTCTGTCTCTAACGAACCACCAACTCATCCCTAACTAACCACCGGCTGACCGACACACTCCTAACTACTTATCAGTTAATTCAGTTAATTGGTTGCATCCATATGCTTAACAAGTCTATCTTGTTGGAATATGCCCATCAATAGGCAACTTTTAAACTTGTTAGATCTTTCATTTTCGTATTGCTTAATGACAATTTTCTACAATTTCATTTCGTATTTTGGGATATAATATTGAACTCCTCATTACTTGATTTTACATCCTGGAACTGAAGTTCGATTATTCTTTATATGTGTGTGTGTTATGACTAAATCAAATTAAATGAGAAGATAATACTCAAGCAATCATACGATAACATGGAATTTACATAATTCGGATTGAAGTGTACATTCCGGAACAAAAATCGACAAAGGATGCATTATGAAAGATAAAAAAATTAAAAATACAATGTACTGACAATATCCAAAAAGTCTCATAAAAACCCTATATCTCAAAATAACCAATATATATAGAAAATCATAATACAATGAACTGGGTCATTAAACTAACCGCACTTATTGTAAGCGAGTTATAAGAGAAATCGAGTTAAATAGAAGACACCAACCCACAACTATAAATATATATATATATATATATATATATATATATATTTTGATTGATTGATTCAAAATGGCTTTATTGATTGATTCAAAATGGCTTTATAGACGTGATTTTGTGGAGACTAATGTTCATTTCCTCCTACAGTGGTAAGGGCTCCTAGTATGAATGAGCTGAAGGTTCCATTGAGTAGACCTCGTGAAATTGCTGAAGGTGTTTCAGTGTGGGAGTGGTCTGGCTCTGCATTTGCTGAGGGGGCTGAAGCATCAAAATGGTTCTCGAATTATATTGGGAAACCCTGTCGTCTAGTGCGTTTTAACGACGGTAATGCCCAATGTAGAACTGATTATAGGACCTCTCATGTTTATGTGTTGGTTTCGCGATATAAACTATGAACCAGATGGTAAATTTTTTTAAAACATTTGGCTAGTCAGTGACATGCTAATTTAAGTATGGATTAGCACTCTCTTCCTTCTTGTTCTGAAGTGTTCAAGAGCATGCTACTTTTTGCTTTTAAAAACAGTTTAAGAGGAGAAATTTGCATAAAAATCTACTGCGTGAGCTATTTCTGACCCTTCTTGCACTTGAATGTAAGCATTTCGGTTTTAATTCATTTCAAGCATTTTTGTTGCTAGTTGCTTTTCAAAATAAAGGAATGTAACCATAATTTAAATTTATTT